>JAJIBD010031392.1:0-160803 GCA_021461705.1 Cryptotis parvus
TTTTTTTACTATTTTTTTTACAGCGATGCTCAGGAGTAATTCCTGGCTCTGTACTCAGGAATTACTCCTAGCAGTGCTCAGCGGGACCGTATGGGATGCCAGGGATCAAACCCTAATTGACCGTGTGCAAGACCTTCCCCTCTGGACTGTGCTCCAGGCCCGCTACTTTTTTTTAATACTGGCTCATCAATTTACAGATAATGATTGTATTTAAAAGCTTTATCTAAATAGTTAAGGGTATTGAAATGTTTTTATTTAAAAAAAGAGACTTAAGTGATAAACTCTAAATATCTGCAGGGCGAGACACAATGTGTAAAATAAGAGGGAGAGAGATGCAGAGACAGAGAGAGAAAGAGAGGAAACAGGGCTACCTTCTATTGAGGCAGCCTGGGGTGGGTGGGAGGGTGGGGGTACATTGGTGGTGGAAATGGGGCTTTGATGGAGGGAGGGGTGCTGGAATACTGTATTACCAAGAACCAATTATGAACACCTTTGTAATTGTATGTCTCACGGTGGTATAATAAAAAAATTTTTTTAAAAAGAGCATGGGGGCCAGAGCGAAAGCATAGCAGGTGGGGTGGGGCGTTGGCCTTGCATGTGGCCAACCTGGGTTCGATCTCCAGCATCCCATATGGTCCCCTGAGCACTTCCAGGAGTAATTCCTGAGTGCAGAGCCCAGGATAACCCCTGAGCATTGCCAGGTATGATCAAAAAACAAACCAAAAAAAGTCCAAATTTGATGTCAAAATTCCTGCTTCTGACATCTTTGAAATAGAGAAAAATTATTTATTTATTTTCAATTTTATTTAAACACTATTATTTACAAAGTTGTTCCTCATATAGTTGTTTCAGGTACTCAGTATTCCAACACAAGTCCCACCATCAATGTGCCCTTACGTCACCAAAGTCCTGAGTTTCCCGCCTCCCCCTCCAAGCCTGCTCCCTTAGCAGGCACTGAAAAAATTTACTTTAAATTGTTTATTACAACATATATCTCATAATGAAGTTTCTTGTCATGATCTTTGAAATAGAGAAAATTTAATACTGTGAAACTAGTGACTTTATGCCATTATATCTAGGCACAAGCTGTGTTCCACTTTGTCGTCATTTTCCAACATTTTCTTAAAATAGTATTCTAGGAGCCCAGGGACATTACTCATTGACTGAGCAGATATTCACACGAAGGTGCCTGGGTTTAGTCCCCTGCACTTCCTGGTCCCTCGGTCCCTTACATTTTCAGGTTGGCTCCTGAACACTGCCATGTGTGGCCCCAAACGAGAGATAGAGTATTCTATGTCCAGAATCTCTCCCTCATGAGTCAGAGGTAAATTATTCTGAATCCATATAGGTCTAAGAAATACTGAGATTTAAACATATAAAATGTGGTGTTTTAGAGTATAGGATCTGGGGCCAGATTCCATAGGTTTGAATTTTAACTGTAACAATTGTGTGTTCTAAGACAAGTAGCTTAATCTCTTGGGTTTCTTTGTTCGCAGATCTGTAAAGTAGGGACCAAGGTATTAATACCTATCTCACAGATATGCTATGAGTAGTAATCTTGACGATGTACTTCAAAGTCAGAGTGATTGGATAGGGTTGAAAGACTTACAGACAGCCAACCCCAGTTTGGTCCCTGGCACCATATAAGGTCCTCTGAACACTTCCAGAAGTGATTCCTAAGTAGAGAGCTAGGGGTAGGACCTGAGCATTGCTGGGTGTGATCTCAAACCCAACTAAATAACAGCAACCAAAGGGGAAAACTATACTCTACACATTTTATTTTTTTTGTTGTTGTCTTTTATACAATTACAAAGATGTTCATGTTTGGGTTTCTGTCATACAGTGTTCCAGCACCCATCCCTCCATCACTGCCCATTTCCCACCACCATGTCCCCAATTCCCTCCCCCCCTCCCTAGCCTACCTCTATGGCAGGTTCTTTATCTCTTTTCTCTCTTTCTCTTTCTCTCTCTCTCTTTCTCTCTTTCTCTCTTCTTCTCTTGCACTGACTCCACACATTTTAAATTTGAAATCAAAATTTTTCATCTTAAGTTTCTAATTTTACTTCTGTTAATAAGAGGTAGAAAAGAAATGAGAATTGGTTATAGTGAAATAGCAGACCTTGGGTTACATTAGTAGAGCTATTTGAAAATACCAGAAATAATACCATAGTAATAGTACTATCTCCGAAATATTACCAGCGTAATATTACTGTCTTTGAAATGATAGTAAAGCAGGTAGGGCTTTTGTCTTGCACATGGCCAACCTGCGTTTGATTCCCAGCATCCCCCAGCACCACTGGCAATGATCCCTGAGCAGAGAGCCAGGAGTAACCTCTGAGCATCACCAGGTGTGACCTGAAAACAGGGCCAGAAGCAGGGAAGTTTGGCGAGGGGGATGGTACCACAATAGGAAAAAAAACATCTTCTTGTCGATTCTGGATCATGTAGCAATATAAACCCTTAATAAATCGTAAAGATAACAGATATCCTGATTGCAAGGACTGAATACAGGGATTTTTTGTTGTTGGAAGAAAGAACTACCAATGTGTTCAGGTTACCAGAGTTTAAAGTTAAACAGCCCTTTAGCCACCTATCTTCCTCTTTCCTTCCATTAAATCCCCAACTCTTTTCACTCATTAGAGACATATTCTTTTAATCTGAATCTGTTTGCTATATATTGCAATTATTTTATCTCAAATAAATACCTTTCTTTTTCCTTTGCTTTTTTTTAATGGTCCCCTAAATATTTTATTTTATCATATGATTTGATAAAAATAAGTTTAACCTACCTCATCAAGTAACTCAGAATTGGAACAAAATGTCATTAAACAAAAGTCTTAGGTATCTGTTGAGTAATTCATCATTGCCAGAAAACATAGAATCATCATTCAACTATTCAACTCTGGCTATTAAGAATTCAGAATTGAAGGGTCAGAGAGATAGTACAGCAGTAGGCCATTTGCCTTGCTTGCAGCCAACCTGGGTTCAATCTCCAACATCCCATATATGATCCCCCAAGCATACTAGAAGTGATTCCTGAGTACAGAGCCAGGAGTAAGCCCTGAACATTGCCAATGTAGAACAAAACAAAAATAGAAAAATGAAATTTAGAACTGAATTCACCATTCAGTTCTCAGCACTGACTTCATTAGGATGGATATAAGACAGAGAAAACAGAAATTTTTTAATTATTATTTTTGCTTTGTTTTACGGCCACACCCCATGGTGCTCAGGGCTTACTCATGGCTCTGCACTCGAGGATCACTCCTAGCAGGCTCTGGAACGCTGGGGATCAAACTCTGGTCTGCTCTGTGCAAGACAAACACCCTAATCACTGTACTGTCTCTTGGCCCCAAAATAGGACTCTTGCTACTTGAAAATGTCCCAGTAAAAACACGTCCCTAAAACCTGTACTATTTCTAATTATAATGTATTTCAGAGTCTAGCATGGTTATATCTTCCTAAGATAATGTGGTATAAGGTATCATTACAGTTTGTCTTGGGCAGCAGTTCAACTTTTTTATTAAAATGAAAGGGCTGATATGAGTGTAGGTGAGTTCTCAAACCATAAAAAACATTAAGGTATACATAAAGTTAAGACTGTTTTCCATAAACTATCCTTGAATGCACATCCTGCAATATATTTCGATATCCGGTCCATACACTCTAATTTGAATACCAATAGTTAGGATAATCAAATAAGTTAATACATGTTCTTAGAACAATGTCTTGATACCTGATGAACACTATGCAAAAAGTAAGTTATTTTTACTGTTGATATTTTAGACTCATTCAGAAATAATTGTGTGTAGATACTTTTGAGTTCCTACCCTGTCTTCATGTTTCTATTCCTGTAACTAATTACAAAGCTGTTCATCAGTGGGTTTCAATCATACAGTGTTCTAGCACCCATCCCTCCACCAGTGCACATAAAAGTCACTTTCTTAAACATCCTAAAAATTGCAAATGACCCAGGTAAAAGATTTTTCACTTACTGCCTGAAACTAGATACTTGATAGTTTGGCATTGTAAATCAGTTAAGAAATTATTCCAGTTACAAACTTACTGGATTCAGTCATTTATGGGATATGACATAGAGTGGTTCAGGAAACAGACTTTGCTTTGCCAATGCAGGTCTCTTATTTATATTTAAAAGGGAATTTCAAGTTTCTGCTAGTATCATTTTTCATTCGTTACCAACCCAGAGGGATTTTGAATTGTCATTTTGTGGGATTTATCAGGAAGCTTAATTCCAAAATTGAATTAATCAGAGAATACAAGATTGAGTTTCTGTGTTTTCCAGCATTGAAACATACTTAATGTGGTAATAGATCGAACATATATTATATTAGTGTTCACACTAGGGGTAATGAAATACAGCATTACATAATTCTTTAAAGAAGCTCCTACAAGTTCAGTGTACACTCTCATAGCAGGAAACCTTGAGTACAGCGGTGCGTAATCCTCTCAAATCTGTTCACATATGCAGTTGATGAATAAGCTGCCACCTTTCCAAATGATCTTTTAAGTTTTCACAGAAAGCAAATGTATAAGAGAAAGGAAGCTGGGAATAAGGGGCTGTTTTTGTAGTGTATGGATATGAAGTGCCGTGCTGCTCTCCAGGCACCTAAAGAACATAGGTGTTTGTTGTGGCCTAACCACATAACCTTAACTAAGTCACTCAGGTTTTCACAACTTCATTCCAATCACCTTAGGAAGGAACAATTAAATAATTATTTCTACCTTCCTAATGTGATAAGAGTGGATGGAGGAACATACTGGAAGTTAGTTTTTGAAAACTCTAAATGAAAAGATAGTACAGTAAGTAAGGTGCTTGCCATGCACGCAGTTAACTTGGGTTCAATTCCCAGCACCCCATATGGTCCCCAAGCCCATCAGGAGTGATCTCCGAAAGCAGAGCCAGGAGTAAGCCCTGACCACTCTGGGTGTGGCCCCAAAATAAGACAAAAGAAAACAACCCTATAAATGTATCATATTTTTTCACCTATAAATATTTATTAAACGTCTGGGGCCGGAGGGATAGCCCAGCGGGTAGGGCATTTGCCTTGCACATGACTGGCCTGTGTTGGCCCGGGTTCGATCGCCGGCATCCCATATGGTCCCCCGTGCACCACCAGGAGTGATTCCTGAGTGAAGGGCCAGGAGTAACCACTGAGCGTCACCGGGTGTGACCCAAAAAGCAAAAAGCAAAAAAAAAAATCTAATGTCCCCTTAGGACAAGAATAAAAATAAAAGCAAATGCAATATTGTAACTGGAGAGAAAAGAAAAGTGCCCACCATAGAAGCAGACTGGAGGTGGATGATGGAAGGAAGGAAACTGAAGACATTGGTGGTAGGAAATGTGCTTTGGTGGAGGGATGGGTGTCCGAAACATTGTATGTCCAAAACCCAATCATGAGCCACTTTCTAACTGTGTATCTCACAGTGATTTAACAATACAAAATAAAAAAAGAAAAGGAAAGGAAAAAATGAAGAAGAGAACCATTTGGTGGCAGAACTGGACTGCTGTGACCGGGGCAGATGACCTGAGACTCGAGGGAGAAAGGGTTTTGATATGATGAAAGGAAGAATGGGCCTCTGAGGCCTCAGCAACTCCAGGCTTCGTGTGTGGCCTTGGGAACAGTCTTCTCTTGAGAGACTGTATGTCCTGGAGGAAAGGTTGAACAACAGTTGGACCAGAAAGAGGGGGCAAGGAGGAGTCTATGAGAAGAATAAGGATGTATGAATTCCAATAACAGTATCTGTCACGTATTGACATATTTGTACCCACGATATGCCAGGTACTCCATTTTTTTGTGATTAAGCTCACAGGACCCTGCAGACATACTGTTATCATCTAGATTTAAAGGATGACTTGAGGCACAAATAGGCCTTGTGTGTCACTATGCAGAACCACACATAAGTCCACATTCAAATCACTGAACTCAAATCTGTATAGCTATGAAGCTGCAGTTTTGCTTTTGTCTTCAAAGAGCACCATGGTAATGATTTGGATGGAGTGGTGGGGGAGGGAAGAATGCGACAAAGGAAGCAAACTTGTTTATGAATCTGTATGTAGTCGGTGATTGGTAAGAGATGTTTATGAAAACGTGTTAAGAAAACGTGTTTATGAATCTGTATGTAGTCGGTGATTGGTAAGAGATGTTTGAGTTTTGCTGTTGGCTAAGAAAGCCAAAACAGGGGCCGAGGCGATAGCCCAGCAGGTAGGGCATTTGCCTTGCACGTGGCCAGCCTCTGCCGGCCTGGGTTCGATCCCGGCATCCCATATGGTCCCCTGAGCACCGACAGGAGTAATCCCTGAGTGCAGAGCTGGGAGTAACCCCCTGAGCGTCGCCGGGTATGACCCAAAAAATGCAAAAAAAAAAAGAAAGCCAAAACAATGTAGATGAGTCACTGAGACCTCTAGTGCAGTTCAAAGCCTGGTGAATGTGGTGCTTGCCTTGCTGCAGGTGAAGGTGGAAGGCTGTTACTGAAAAGCTCTATCCCAGGTAGTTAGCAAAATAGGTGCCTTTCTTGATTCTTCCATTCCTATTGGAGTGGTCTGAAAAGGTTTCACTTCCTAAGATGCTGGTGGTTAGTCTTTAAGCTTCCTGTGTAACAGAAGATGACTCTGGCCTCTTGCTCACATATAGGGTGGAAACCAATGAGATTTGCTACGTTGGCTATAGGTAGCCTAGGTCTCTGTGGCAAATTGAAAGTTTAATTAAATAATGGTGAAATCAAATATGTAGATAGGGGAAGAAATGTTTTTGGTTCCTCGTCATCCACACCTGGCTACAGTACAACTTTCCTTTCTAAAGGAGTTGAAGCAACTGCTGAAAAGGCAATGTCCCCAGCGCATGAGGAGAGGATGCTACCTGTGTATACCAGCTAGGACCAGAGATGGTCAGCTACCTTTGATGTTTTGAGGGAAATCATTCCAGTTCTCGACTACATTAGTAATCTTCAGGCACTGAAGATCTCCCAAAGGCAAGGGTGAGCAACTGAAGAAAGTTATGACTCTCATAACCTTGCTTTCAGTCATGTGCTTTATTGGAGTTTTTATTGTGCCGAAAACAAATAGGACCTTTAAAGTAGCCTATGATGTTCCCATTTTGGGACTAATAAAGAAAGAGAAGTAGAAGTAACCTTTCAGTCGTGGATGCCTGCAGAAGATTGTTGTAAATCTATTTATTTATTTATCTATCTATTTATTTTTGCTTTCAGGCACCACAGGTCTGAACCACCTAGTCCTTTTCTTATACACTCTACACTATTGAATTGTTTTTGTTTTTCTACATCTACTAAACTTTACTTTTTCAAGGGCAGAGCTAGTGCCTGATTCTGTCCTGTCTTCTCCATGATACTTTCTGTTCAGTGACTGCTTAGTTTTGATGGAAGGAACAAACCCAGTACTACTGATTCCACTGAATTTGTTGGCACTTAATTGGCTACCAAAGACAGCACCTTGCAAAAGTCAGATTGCTTCGTTTTCTGGAACCAGGTGTTATAACATTTAGTGTATATTAAAATGTGTTTTCTGTAATGTCTGGAGTTAATAGGAGAGGTATTTTCTCTTTGGCTAATGTGACTAAGCCGTCTCATTAAAAATAGCCTTTTCCTTTCCTTCCAAGGTCTACCAGGGGCAGTTCAGAGGGCAAATCTCTGTATTGTGAATGCTTTTAGCTCATCGCCATGCAGATGCCAATGGAGGAGGGAAGTTGGGTGGTTTTGCAGTTAGGAGTGCTAAGTGCTGTGAAAACAGAACCACAAGCTGATGGGGTGAGGGGGAATGCACAGAGACCTCCTGAAATGCCTCCCCCCAATTTTGTACTCTTCCGCACTGGGTGATCCAAGGCTATGAGTCCTTTCAGGTCACTGTTGATTGCTTTTATGCCAAGCCGTCTACCACGGGGGTAAGAGGAACTGTCCGGCTTAAGAAGGGAAGGTTGCAGCTCCTGTGGCAATAGCAATGGGAATGCTGAGAGGACCAGAAAAGACGCACATGGATCCAGAGGCAGGAGGTAGCCAAAGCCAGTTCATTCTTTGAGGGCTGTTACTGGCCCTTTGGGGACTGCCTGCCACACAGCCAAATCGTTCGAGTTTTTAATCTAACTTTTGTAATACCTGCTCAAAACATGACTCCCCACTTTTACTGAAGATATGAATTTTTTTTCTTTTTGGGTCACAGCCGGCAATGCTCAAGGATCATTTCTGGCTCTGCACTCCGGAATTACTCCTTGCAATGCTTGGAGGACCATATGAGATGCTGGGATTCAAACCTGGGTCAGCCGCATGCAAGGCATATGTGCTGTTGCCCATTTGCCCGCAATGCTATCGCTCCGCCCCCAAGCTATGAATTCTTTAGGGGGTTTCCCACAAATCTTGGATCAGGTTTCTAGGAAAGCTGAAAGTACTGAACTGACAGGTTCCATCCTCCTTTCTGCACTGAGGCAGAGGGGACAAGGGCAGTGAAGGAGCAGAGTTGGTAGGGGAGGAGGGTCGGATGTGACAGAAAAGCCTCAGAAGTCCTTGGATGGACACTCCCAGTAACACATGATGCTTGGAGAAGTGAATGGATGTCTTGGTCCCCTCTACAAAGGCATTATCAATTAATAACTAATCTTTATGTTGCCCCAATTAATAAGAACCAGGGTGGTGGCCTGCCCAGATTGTCCCTGGCTCGCTGAATAAGCGGCATTAACAGAGGTTTTCCGTAAGTGGCGCTGTCAGTGTGCCCCCTTCGCTTATAGACCGAGGCATCAAACTGAGCCTCCCGGTCACCACCTGCCAAGTGGCCGTTCATTTCCTGGAGTGTGTCACTTCTGTGCATGTGATTGTGTCGGAGCAGCAGGCCTTCTTCACTAGCTCCCCCACCCACTAGGCCATGCTGCAGGTGGAGACTGCATAGAAGTTGGCACAGTCACTCTGACCCCTGCCTGAAGCAAGAAACAAAGTCAGACATAGCGTTGGTTGCTCAGAGCCTGTTCACTCCATTGGTTGTTTCTGTTTATTCAAGAACTCTGAGCTTTTATTTTTTTCCCCTAGCAAGAAATATGAGCCACATTTTGTTTGAGATACTCCAGAGAGATGTAGCAATGTGGTTACCATTTTATAAACTTTCAAACAAAACTGTGACCAGTTCACAACTTTGTTTAAAGAACAATGGCTTAGTTCACACGCCTCCCTTCTCATGACCCCAGCAGAGACCACAGTAAGGGAAGAATCTGGTTCAGAGCCCATGAAGCTGGTTGACCTGGGCTGATTTTGCAGATCCTAGGAATACACAGGTTAGGGGAGGGGCCTCTTTCCGTTTACCAAGAATGTCAGTGAAGTTGCCCCCATTGTTCTGGTGATTTACAAGACTATCTGCTCTCTAGCCAGTGACAGTGAATTTCAGGAAATGGGAATAAACAGTTACCTGTCGGGTTCTTTTTGTTTCCCCCTGTAATTCAGACTGAGAATCACCATAGCAGAGCTAGGTTTGTTGTTGTTGTTGTTGTTATTATTGTTATTGTTGTTTTTTACATCACACTGGCAATGCTCAGGGGTTACTTCTGGCTCTTCACTCAGGAATTACTCCTGGTAGTGCTCAGGGGAACATATGAGATGCCAGAGATCCAACCCAGGTCAGCATGTGCAAGGCAAACGCCCTACCTGCTGTGCTATTGCGCTGGGCCCCCAGAGCTGATTCTCTGCCTAACCATCACCATCCTTATTTCTGTCTCTGTAGCCACTTTTCTATTTAATAACCAAGACTCGCCTGCACTTTCATCAATCAGTTTTGGTGTTTTTATTGTTTCGTGTGCCACCAAGATCACATCCAGTGACAGTGGGGATTTAAGGGGGCTTTGTGGTACCAGGGACGAAAACCAGGGCTCTGAACATGCAAGGGATGTGCTTTACTGCTTGAGCCACACCGCCAGTCCCTTCTAATCATTTTATTAAAATATAGGCCTTTCTTTAACGTTCTCCCTATGAAGGATTCATGTTTACAGGAAATTTCACTATGAGTTGTTTCTTGTAGTTAGCTATAGCTATTGTTCTTTGGCCTTTTCTTGGAAAAGGTTCATGAAAACACTTAACAGGAAGTACTGTTTAAATCTCCTAAACATTACTCTGAAAGCATATAAATATTTATGCATGATTCTATTTTTCTAGCTTATTCACAATGCTGTTTAGTAGATCATTGTTCTAAGAATTACTATAATTAAAAACCTACTGGGGATGAAATATTATGAATTTGGGGGTGGAAACCCTTTGGTTTCGGAATATATTTTTAAGAAAGTGAAAATTGTAGAATTTTAGATTAATAGAATCCTTTTTTGGCACATTTATTTGAAAACAGTTTCAGAACACCTCCAGGAAGGACTTTCTTTTGGATCCATTACAATTCCCATCCTACAACTTCTTAACTTAAAAAGTAAGACTGTGATTAAAATATTAGCCAATTCTGGGGCAAAAGGGAATTCCAGGAAGACTCAGTAATCATTGCAAAAGGCAGTTAAAGGGCTATAAGATTAACCATTTTAACCTAAAACACACCATTTCTCATGTTCCCTTAAAGCAGTACTGACAGGGTACTTCCTGGAGGTTAATGACAGTCTGAGTTAATGGGCTGAAGGGAGGTCATTAATCCTTAACAAAGGTAGTCTAGAAAGTAGGAATGAAAAACAACTGCCAGGTCAAGGTGATGCCTTCCCAGGAGACGTTTCAGGGGATTAGTTTCCTTTTCGGAAGCCCGTCCGCACTGCTTGCTGTCCTCTCCCTTCTCACAAGGCATGCTGGAGCCACAGGCAGGCAATTAGGGTTTTGAAAGTGGCTTGTAAACACTACTTGCACCAGACCAACCTCTATCCATGAGCATTCTTTTCTTCCTCTTTCTCTCTTTAAACCCATCTTAGACATCATTTCGGGTAGCTTCTCACCCTTATACACATTTATTTGGTGTGAAGAGAGGCTTACACCTGAGAATTGTGCTTGGGCAATCAGAATGTCTCTTACGGGGTTTCAACTGGTCCCATGTTTGCAGAAAAAATTTGCAGAAAATAGGAAACTACTGTCGGTGGTTGATGGAGCAATCAGGCATATTACCACCTCAGCAAGTCAGCAAAAGGTCAGCTCATTAAAGGGCACAGACACAAGCTGGTACAGTCAGGAAACCTTGGCAAACAGATTGCGAGTTTCCAAACAGCAAAAACTCCCCAGAGATGTGCACTTGCAGGTGATAGTGTCAGACTTTGTGGAAGCTCGATCCTCCCACAGCCCTTGGGCGGGTCCTGTCCACATCTCATCCATCTGCAGCTGTGGCCATGGTCTTCCTATCTGGCTACATTTATTAACCTCAGAATTAGGCAGGATACAGTGTGTGGGGCTAGAAAGCCTCAGAGAGGGTGAGAAATGTGGCCGGTGATATGGGTCAGTCACTGAGGAACTGTACCAAGAAGCCCCACGACTGTTCTTCAGCTAAAGAATCGGTTAAGAGCAAGAGAATACTTGAACCGCATCTTCTGTAACAGAGTGTCTGTGGTGAGAATTTTAGGATGCAGAAACTTGCACTGAGGACCCAGAAACACTGTCCTGTGTTTCACCCTTCTGTGAATGCTTCACTTGGAACTGCTTTACAGGAAATATTTTATGCATTCTAGAAGCTTTTCTTTTTCACATTGAAGTCTCATTTGATTCACTCAAGTGACATATCACTAACTAGTCTAAGGCAGTCTAAGGCCGATACTCTATATTGTGTTTTTCACAGTTTCAGAAAAGGTTTCTAGAGATTATTTTTGCTGATTTTTATAACTGCTAAAAGATTGTAAGTATGCTAAAAGAAACTTCAGGGGAGAAAATGCTTTCTGGTCAGAACAAAGGGTTGAAATGCAGTCGCCCCATTCAAATGACAACTAGCTATTTGTCCTTGCGGATTTTGTGACAAAGCCCAGTGATAGAAATTTGTAGCTACCAGCTCAAACTAAACTAGTATTTTAGGGCCCCAAGTATAGGTGAAAATCTTTACGTTCTTCAAAACTCTCTTTTGAAAATTCTTATTTATACAGAGATTAGCTCCACTACACCTTACTGGATCTTTCAAATTCCTTTTCACCTGAAATTGCCTTGTACAAATGAACTATCCAGATGTGAAAGGAAACATAATAATAGAATTATGTGCTGAAAGAGCTAGATTATTACAGTCATGATTGCAGTTTTATGATGCCATCTGGGAAATTACTAAATAATATGAATTGGGAATAAGCCCATTTTTATCCCCTCAGCGAGCATTATGGCCTCCATTGGTGCAAAAGTTCAACAGGCTACTATAAGAGCCTACTATAAGAGCTACTGTAAGTTCAACAGGCTACTCTGCTACTATAAGAGAATAAGACAGAAATGTCCTCATGGTAGATCACTTTCCTTCATTATGGACTCTGGGTTTGAAACTTTACCAAAAGAGAGAATGAGACAGAGCTAGAGAAGAGCAGTGGAACCCAATTATATTTTAGATTAAATGGGAACTTTTCTTTTATACGCTTGCTATATAGTACAGTCTCTCAGAAACCTGAGTTAACAATAGATGATAGTAAAACTTGCTATTTTTGTATACAAATGTTCTCCTTACAAATTAAGAAAGAACAAACAAAACACTTTAACATGTCTTCTTTTTTTTAAAGGAAGCTAATTTTTTTTTCCACTAAAATTCCCCCAAAGTGGTGTTACCTGATTAATTACTGTTATAAAGGAAATATTTGTTTACCCATTCTAGAATGATTTGTGTATGTTTCAGAATTTTATTGTTTCCTCAAAAGCTCTGGACTTGAGGGGCCGGGCGATAGTCCAGCAGGTAGGGCGTTTGCCTGGCACGTGGCTGGCCCATGCCAGCCCGGGTTCGATCCCCAGCATCCCATATGGTCCCCCCAGCATCCCATATGGTCCCATACTCCATATGGCAGGAGTAATTCCTGAGTTTAGAGCCAGGAGAAACCCCTAAGCATTGCCGGGTGTGACCCAAAAAGCAAAATAAGTAAATGAATAAATAAATAAAAAAATAAAAAAACTCTGGGCTTGGGAGACATACATTGTTAGGTTTATGGCTCACAATTTATATATGTAGAAATTGTGAGAGAATGTAGAAATTGCTAGAGAATTTCAGGGAATACAAAGAGATATTTCTAATTGAAAGAAGGCATCAACTCCCTCCCCAACCAGGGCAGGCCTACTCATGGAAAGTTACCAATTTAGGGCCTAAGTGACCTTTTCATCCTGCTATCTACAAAAGGCCCAGAACAAATTCCTTTTAGAGGTTGGGGAGACCCCCGCCCAGAACCTGCTCTCTGACCTGAATTGCATTCCTGCGCATATGCATAACCGTTGCTGATCTGCAACCCCGCACGTGTGCCTAGCCGCACCAAATATAGAAAGAAGTATTGAGTGTGACCTGATTGGTAGGCAATGGTAACTTGTTACAAAGTGATTGGCTCCCTGCACACGGACCTTGATGTAATGTTTTAAATCTATTGGATGGTTATGCGCGGGCTTCTCTGTAGCGGCGGGAATTATCTCGGGACTCTTAGCCGCTGACTGCTTATGGTCATGTTATGGGCCCGGGTATACTCAAATAAAGCCCTTGCTTTTTGCATAGGACCCGGTCTCTCAGTTTTCTTTGATAGGTGCGGCATTCCGAGGCTCCCAGTCAGTCACCCCATCGGGTGGCCAACCCTTTCACTAATTTTGTATAAATCAAGATTTTTATGGTTATATTTAGTTTGTTTTTTGTTTATATGATGGTTATATTTTAATAATCTACTTTCTTCACATTTTTCTTAATACCCAAATTTTTAAAAATTGCCATTTTAAAAAGCCAGACTTGTCTATGGGCATATAGTATCAAAAGCAGTGATTCTTCCATAAAGTACATTGAAGAAAATATAGGAAAAACCCTCCATGACATTGAAGCTAAAGGCATCTTCAAAGATGAAACATCTCTAACAAAGCAACTAGAAGAAAAGATAAATATATGGGACTACATGAAACTAAAAAGCTTCTGCACCTCAAAAGAAACAGTGACTAAGATACAAAAGCAGTCCACAGAATGGGAAAGAATATTCACCCAATACTCATCTGATAAGGGGTTAATATCCAGGATATATCAGGCACTGGTAGAACTTTACAAGAAGAAAACAAACAACCCCATCAAAAAATGGGGAGAAGAAATGAACAGAAACTTCAGCAAGGAAGAAATTCGAATGGCCAAAAAACATATGAAAAAATGCTCATCATCACTAATCATCAGAGAGATGCAAATCAAAACAACAATGAGATACCACTTTACACCACAGAGACTGGCACATATTCAAAAGAACAAGAACAACAAGTGCTGGCGTGGGTGTGGGGAAAAGGGGACACTCATCCATTGTTGGTGGGAATGCCGGCTGGTACAGCCTTTCTGGAAAACAATATGGACATTCCTCCAAAGACTAGAAATTGAACTCCCATTTGACCCAGCCATACCACTCCTGGGAATCTACTCTGGGAAACCAAAAATACGCCAGCGGAAACACCATCCCTACTTTTATGTTCATAGCAGCATTATTCACAATAGCCAGAATCTGGAAGCAACCCGAGTGCCCGAAAATAGATGACTGGATAAAAAAGCTTTGGTACATCTACACAATGGAATACTATGCAGCTGTTAGGAAAAATGAAGTTATAAAATTTGCCTACAAATGGATGGACATGGAGAAGATTATGTTGAGCGAAATTAGCCAGAAGGAGAGAGACAGATACAGAATGACTGCATTTATCTGCATAACATAAATATATAGGTACATATTATGATACCAATATCCAAGGTCAAGTGAAACATACATCAGGAGGTCCTGTCAAAGGTGGAAATTATCACAAACGTGTGGGAGTCAGAGGCTAGGTAAGACAGAAAATGGAACAGTGTGCTAACAATTGTGAGGGTACTAATGCCAACCTAGAACTGAGCATTAAATAGAGGCAAAAGGATACACATGACAACCCTTTAATGTATGTTTTGTAATCCATAGTCTGGAGAGGAAGGAAAAGAGAGAAAGATAGAGAAATGGAAAGAAATAAAGAACCTGCCATGGAGGAGGGCTGGGGGAGGGGGAAGGGAACCGGGGACGTTGGTGGTGGGAGATGGGCACTGGTGGCGGGATGGGTGCTGCTACACTGTATGACCAAAACCCAAATATGAAGTTTTTAATTGTATATCTTTGTAATTGTAAAAATAAAAAAAATTAAAAAAAAATAAATAAAACTATGTTTATGAAAAATGAAAAAAAAACAATAAAAAAGAGATTTCTCATATGTGGGATATAAAGAAACAGAGAATAATAAATGGCCAAAGGCATCGGAACTAGAAAAAAAAAAAAAGCAGTGATTCTTAAGGTACCAAAGAAAACACATTATTCAAATTTTAGTTTCCTTAGTTTCTAGATGATATTTTTAGCCCAAGCCTTCTTCATTTGTTCTAGGGAATCCAAAGTTTCATTGAATTTATCAACATAAGGGTCTTATTAATATTTATCAGTTTAGCATTAAATAGAGGCAAAAGGATACACATGACAACCCTTTAATGTATGTTCTGTAATCCATAGTCTGGAGAGGAAGGAAAAGAGAAAGATAGAGAAATGGAAAGAAATAAAGAACCTGCCATGGAGGAGGGCTGGGGGGAGGGGGAGGGAACCGGGGACGTTGGTGGTGGGAGATGGGCACTGGTGGCGGGATGGGTGCTGCTACACTGTATGACCAAAACCCAAATATGAACTTTTTAATTGTATATCTTTGTAATTGTAAAAATTAAAAAATTAAAAATAAATAAATAAAAAAAAATATTTATCAGTTTATCAGAAAAACTTGGAATACTATGTATTTTGTTAGGCCCAAACTATAACACCATAGTGGGAGCCTCTGGTTCATAACAACTATAATATTAGTACTGGGTTATTGCACACTAACTTTAGTGTAGGATACTAACTATAGTTACCTAGCTTTATAGTTCTCATTTATTGACTAACAAGGCAGTGCAAGTATCATCTCCATTTGGTGACTGAAGAGTACTAAGAGGTTCTATTAAATCATTTGCTTATTTTTGCATCCGTTGGAAGGAAATACAGTAACAGGTTTTTACATTCTGAACTACTAACTGCACCTGCTTAGGATCTAAAACTGAAGTAGAAAAACACAAGGCATAACCTCACATGCTCCCTGATCAAATGCAAAGATTCTTAAAATAGGTTTGTATAAAAGATGTTCCAAGCAGCTGAAAACCAAGGACTTGGTGTTGCTGCTTGCAGCCTGGCAGTTTAATAACATGGCTCAGAGGCAGCTGCTCCTTTCCTCTCTGTTGCAGGGTCAGGAAGGGGGTAGGGGGTGGAGAGGGCGAAGGGGGAGAAGGGGAGAGAGGGTGTATTGTGAGAAGAGTACAGAAGCAGCCTTTGCTTTCTTCACATTGTTTTCTTCCCCTAAATTCGACTTTTCCTATCAAAGGTTCGTAGATCCATCATGAAGATCTACAGTAACTCTTGAGAAAGTAACCAAACAGTTACAACCAAATTTAGATAGATGCAATTTACTGTAAGGATGAAACGAGGGCTTACAAATTGGACTGGTCATAACTAACAATAGACTGTTCTAGCTTCCCACACCCTATGCACGGTTACCTCCAGTGTCTGTTATCAGCAGGCCAGTTTAATTTTTCAAAACTGACTGGAAAGACTGCTCTATTCAGTCTGCCTTTTTGTTTGTCTGTTTATGTATTTATTTCATTTGCAGTTCCAGCACTGACCAAGGTCTCTTGCCTGCAAGCCAGCATATGATACTGTTCTTGTCTTTAGAAGAAAAGGACAGGAACTGAAGCAGTAGTACAGCAGGTAGGCCTTGCATGAGACTGACCTAGGTTCCATCCCTGGCATCCTATATGGCCCCCCGAGCACTGCTACGAATGATCCCTGAGTGCAGAACCAGAAGTAAGCCCTGAGCACCACCAGATGTGACCCAAAACCAAAAGAGAAAGAAAAGGACAGTAAATTGTTTCTCTTTTAGCAACTCTGGTGCTCTTTTGAGATCCAGATAAAAGAACTATAAAATGAGTAGTGGGGAGGGAAATACAGGCTGGAGTGAGGGGAGTGGAGTCAGTCTCTGAATGGTAAGAGAACAGAAACTTCTCAGTTGCCACTTTCCTGTTGGCTGCTACCACTTCAAGCAGTAGCTTGGAGCTATGAAAACTCTGTACCTTACTGTGAATACTCCATGCCTCTAGTTTGATATTTGAGAAATTGCTTAATGAGATTGAGCATCGGAGAGAAAGCTGGCTAGTTCCTTAAACTTCTAAAGACTAGTTTGGTCTTCTAGACGTAGGATGATATCTGTCTTTCTTATACATAAGATCACCTTGGGATTAAGGTCACCTTGGGATCAACTAAAACTATTATTTGAGTTTCATAAACCACGTAAAATACTTCAAAACTATAAAATGACATTTGTGTCATGATTGATGCCAACGGACAAAGTTTCCTCCACCAAGGTCAAAACAGAATTCATTATAACTACTCTTTGGTTTCCCGCCAAGTGGTAGAGCTTCTCTGCAGTCAGATTATTGTAGATGCATTTTCAGTTTCCATCCAATTTGAGCCTCAGCTAGCTATGAGGCTATAATTCAAATTCTTGCTGTTTCCTTAGGAACTTTCTGTCTCCCCACTTCTCAAGAAGCAAACATGAAACTTTTGGCATCGTGTTTGCTTGATAACCAAAAAGTACATACGACCTTGGTTTAACGTCTGTACCTTAGAACAGAAATTTTAGTGTTCCTCAAAGACAATTAAAGTATTTTGCAATACAATGTATATCCTCATCTGATTATTTGACTTTGAAATTATCTCTACATATTGGTTCAAAGCAGATGTAAAAAAAACTTGTGTTCTTAACTTTTCATCAGAAACGAGGGAAAAACACTCACTGTGGTAAATGTAAACAATATACAAATTCAGATGACTAGAAATTAGAACTATATATTCATAGGCTTTCCTATCAATATTCCTATAATCTAGATTTGTAGAAATCATGTTTTTTTAATTAAACATTTTATTATACCACCGTGAGATATACAATTACAACGCTATTCATGTTTGGAGATTTCGGTCACATAGTGTTCCAGCACCCGCCTCCACCAGTGCCCATTTCCCACCACCAATGTCCCCAATTCCCTCCCCCTCCCATAGCCTGCCTAAATGGCAGGTTCTTTATCTCTTTTCTTTCTCCCTCTCTCTCCCTTCCTTCTCCTACACATTGTGGGTTGCACTACATACACTTGGAAGCCATCATGTGCATTTTTTTTTGCCTGTCTTTAATGCGCAGTTCTATGTTGGTATCAGCCCTTTCGACATGTATTCACACATGTTCCCTTCTCTGTCTTACCTAACCTCTGACTCCCTCACGCTTGCGGTAATTTCCACTTTTGGTAAGACCACCTGATATATTGATGTCATGCAAATGAATGCAGTCATTCTATGTCTCCCTCTTTCCTTCTGACTAATTTCACTCAACATGATCCTTTCCATGTCCATCCATTTATAGGCAAATTTCATCACTTCATTTTTCCTAACAGCTGCACAGTAATCCATTGTGTAGATGTACCAAAGTTTCTTTATCCAGTCATCAGTTCTCGGGCATACCGGTTGTTTCCAGGTTCTGGCTATTGTGAATAGTGCTGCTGTGAAAATAAAAGTGCGGATTGTGTTTCTGCTGTGTGTTTTTGGCTTCCCAGGGTATATTCCCAGGAGTGGTATGGCTGGGTCAAAGGGGAGCTCAATTTCTGTTCTTTGGAGGAATGTCCATATTGTTTTCCAGAAAGGTTGTACAAGTCGAGATTCCCACCAACAATGTATGAGAGTCCCCTTTTCCCCACATCCACGCCAGCACTTGTTGCTTTCACCCTTTTGAATTTGGGCCAGTCTCTGTGGTGTGTAGAAATCATGTTTGTCTTATTCACTACTGGGTTGCCAGTAACTTAACACTTGTGTACACAGTAGGGCTTGGCACATAGTAGGCACTCTAAGATATTTTCTGAATGACTAACCAAATGAGCAAATAAACTAGTAAGCTCTTTATTTTAAAAGCATTCCCAATTATTATAGTGAATCAGAGAATATTGTGCTCAACATGATCATTTTTTTCTTATATATTTTTATTTTTCTCATTGTGGAGATGAGAAAAGTATTCTAATGATTATAGAATTTTTGCTCTAGATTAACACAAAGAAAATTATGAACTCATACAAAAAATAAGTGACTCTATATTTTTCTTTTCTTGGATCTACAAGACACTCTTAGCAAGATGCAATATCAGTTTTCTACCATATTTTATCAAATGCACCATCACAGTTTAGGCCATATTACTATACCTCCATCTCCATCTCCAAAGACTATCCCACTTACCTAAGACCAGTTCTTAAAAAACAAATTTATTCAGAAAGTTTACATTTTTAAAAGAATTACTTTTGCAGAAGCTGAACCCTAAAAATATTTTTTCCTTCCCTTTGGTAATGCTGAAGAATTTTTTTTATCCCAGAATTTTCACAGAACATTTCTTTATTTTTCTGGGAACATTAGTTGGAAAACTGTCTCTAGGTTAGACCTGTCTTTTTTTATTTTGGTTTGGTTTTTTATTTTGGGGCCACACTCTGTGATGCTCAGGAATTACTCCTGGCTATGTACTCAGGGATCACTCCTGGTGGGCCTCAGGGGAACCTATGGGATGCTAGGGATTGAACAAGGTCAGCTGAGTACAAGGCAGGTATCCTACCCTGCCTTGTATCTCTCTCCAACCGCAGAATGGAGCTGGCTTAACTGGCCAGTTTGTTTAAGGAAGTGGAAACAACTATTAAAATTACTATCAAGTTTAGAATTTACAAAAGCCATCTGCTCTTATGTTTATTTTTAACTCAGCACACTGGTAATTTCATAATATTATCCATTGACAACATATTTGCACTTATATTTACTTGAGA
The DNA here is from genome assembly GCA_021461705.1 of Cryptotis parvus. Classification (NCBI taxonomy): domain Eukaryota; kingdom Metazoa; phylum Chordata; class Mammalia; order Eulipotyphla; family Soricidae; genus Cryptotis; species Cryptotis parvus. Next base: position 20,027 of record JAJIBD010031392.1, read on the forward strand.
TATTTGTTTTTGAAAGATTGAAGATCGTTATATTCTAGATAGCATCACCATGCATGCTTTCACTTACAGTTGCAGGAATATTGCCATAGTTCAAAAGAGTTTCTCCAGTAGTATGGTAGCCCGTGACCCTCATTATACAAATTACTACACATGTTCATGGTGTGTGCATAATTTAGCAATTTATGTATTATGCCTCTTGAAATTCTTCCTGAGCCTTGTGCAGATATTTTAAACTTACATGTGATCATCAGTTATTATGAAGAGGAGAAAAGTATGACTGTATATAGCCAGTCATTTTTGTTGAATGCATTTCTCTGTTGAATGGGACACCCAATTCAAAACCACGCCTTCGCCCTGAACATTGAATTAATACTTCCACTGAGCAAGTACAGTGAGGAAGACTATCCTTGTAAGATTACCACAATCTAGCATCATTTCCCATGAACATGGAGATGTGATACCCCATGAATACCAAATCATGATAAGAAGTGATTAGACATATGAAGTATTTCTTAAAACCATTCAAGTGCTGGAGGAATAGTAAGTACAGTGGGTAGGGCATTTGCCTTGTCTGCAGCTGACCTGGGTTCTATCCCTGTCATCCCATATGGTACCCTGAGTCCTGGAGTGAGTCCTCAGTGCAAAGAGGGAGTAACCCCTGAGTATCACCAAGTGTGGTTGCAAAGCACAAACAATATAACAGCAACAAATGCATTGAAAAACACTACTTAATAATTAATTTTTGTTTTGTAGTTCCCATCCATCCATCTTAGTATAAAAGAATTATAAAAGAGACTGCAATCCCAGGTGCCGTCCTTAGGTGTTGTTTCCTTCTCTCTCTCCATGAGAGGATAATTAATCCTCTCCAAGTGGCATGTCTAGTATTCAGATCCATTTTCACCACATGATAAGATATCTTGATGTAACATATTGATCATTCACAAAGTGAAGTTATTAGCAAAGAAAAGCATTTCTACAAACCTATTTTATTAACCATTTGTCTTACTTTAAGAGAACAGCAATTTAAATTCCCATCATTTTATGTCTTACCTATAAACTTAGAAACTTGTCTGTTGTACTTCTTTTTCAAGTGGACCTTGCACATGTTAGTTATATTATCTTTTCAAAAACGTCATCATAAATCCTTAATCAAACCTTAGATTGACCGCATCCACATTGCAATGTCCAGATGGCCTGGAAAGGAGTGTTAGCAATCCTGGATATTCCAGAACACATTCCCAAGCTTCTCAGCAATGACAGAGACACTTACCTCACTGGTCAGGTAGCTTTGCTTGATCACACCCCGTAGATCCCACTTCTCATCCCCACCAGAATCCAATAGTGGAATCCAGGGGCCAACAGCAATGTTTTCTTCGCTTCTTTTTTGGACACTCTCTCAGTTTTTGTTTTGTGGACTTCAAAGCCACAAAGGGTTTGCAACCAGAGACCACTTACAGTTCTGCAACGGCGAGCAAGTGGGGGAGCCCAACAGTGATTGGGCCCAAGCACTGACTAAAACCCTCGTCCCTCTGCGGGCAGTATCCTTCATACTCTGAAGACGGGTGGCTTTGCTGAATCCCTCTCCACAGCTTACCAGGCTCCACAGAAGAAAGGGTCTCACTCCCCTAGGCTGCGCGATGAGACAGCTCAAAAGCTGGGATTCATCTGCCCAGCACAGACAAATAGAGGCAGGTATGTACTCTGTGAGTGTGACTCTGTGTGTGTGCGTGTGTGTGTGTGCGCGCGCCTTGCATGCCAGTGCCCAGCAGCTGTTCTCCAGATTAGAGGACATCGCTCTTTGGCAGGCATTTCTGAAACACCCTCTGGGGTCATTTTAAATTCATGTGCACCTCTGAGGTGAAAGAAGAGACTTCCCAGACATAGCCTAGGTCTTCTCAGCCATGTCACTGCCCCAACTGCTCTCTGAGCTACAAGCAACTAATGCCAACGTTCACTTCTTTATGGTTAATTTTTATTTGGGGGCACTGTGGGTTGCAGCTACTATTAGTAGGTAGTACATGAACTATTCCAGCACCACACCTCCACCCGTGTGTCCACTTCCTCCATCGTTGTCCCAGGGGTTCCTCACCCACCCTCCCCACTCCAGTGGTCAACGTCCTGCTGAAGACAAGATCCCTATCGTGTCTTCGTATTCCACAGAGAAGAGAGATGATTCTGAGTCTGTCCCTGACTGATTTCACTCAGCATGTTACTAACCAGATCCACCCACCTGTAATGCCAGCATCTTAGGAATATTCCGTGGCTGGCATGGATGTTAAAAGTGAACCTCTTTCTGCACCCTGCAACCCTGAACTGATTAAAAAAATAAATAACCTTTGAGAGTTAAGTAACCAGCACATGACCTTTTCTTTGACAGTCACAACCCAAGGCCCTCTAGAGTTTCACTCTGAACATGTTAAACTTGAATGCCTGCCGGCACCATTCAGTGTCATATGAGACATGAGTGCAACGTGCTGGAGACGGCAGAACAACATTCAAATGACCGCCAGTGTTGCTGTTATTATCACCTTCATGTTTATTCCAGTTTTGTTTTGGGGTTTTGTTTCTGACCCAGCAGTGCTGAGGGCTTGCTCTTGGCTCTGTGCCCAGGGATGACTCCTGGCAGTACCAGGGGGGCAGATGCATTGCTGGAGATGGGACCTAGGATTTGGGGTCACCTGCCTGCAAACAGGCGCCTCGCCACCTTCTTGTTTGCCCAGCCTCATGTTATTCCAGTCTTTCTTTTATACTATGCAGGTCTTTTAAAAAAATCATTTCTTAAATGGCTAAAATGAGGAGAACCTCATTTACTTTCAGTGCACCACTTGTTGCAGTTGGAAGGGGAAGGGCAGAAAGAGAGAGTTTGTTAGCATCAATCCCTCAGACAAGACGTCTCTTCCCTAGGGCTCAGCCTCTGCATTTTCTTTCTGTCTTTTCCTTCTTTTTTTTAAATTTTTTTTTATTTTATTGAGTCAGTGTGCGGTGGACCATTACAGTACAATGCTGTCCATGATGGGGCTGCCTCTGCGTTTTCTTATTTGATTCTTACAGCATCTCCTTAGGTTAGTACAATATGGGTAATCAGATTAAAAATGCTAAAGCTTAGAGTATTGTACAGCTTCCCCCTGTTTCATGGATGCTAAGTTACACTCTGGAAAATCAAAACTGGTCCCAAGCTATTTTGTTTTCTCTTTAGCATTGCTGTTGAATTCAGTGAAAATATGCAGGAAGGAGAGTGAAGATTTCTTATGTGCTCTTCACCCAGGCTTTACAGTCTCTCATGTTATGCCTCATTTGTTTGCCCCATTTTCTTTTCCTTACCGCCCGCCTTCCTTGTCATCCTTCTTCCCCTCATCCTTGTGTTTGTATATGTCCGTATATATTTTTTCTGAATTTATTTATACATACTTAAGTGTTACTTTTCAGAAACTCCTTTATGTAACTGCGTTAAAATCGGTTAATGCAACAGTGAGGAAAACCTGGTCTCTGTTACTTATCATCAGACTGTTTATTAGCTCCTTAAACTGTGTAAAGCTAGTCTTTTTTTTGTTTTGTTTTTTAATTTTTTTTATTATTATATCACCATGAGCTAGACCATTACAAAGCTGTTCGTGATTGGGTTTCGGTCATACAGGGTTCCAGTATCCATCCCTCCACCAGTGCACATTTCCCAACACCAATGTTCCATCCCTCTATCGCAACCTGCCTCAATGGCAGGTACTTTCTTCTCTCTCTCTCTTCCTCTTCTCTCTCTCTCTCTCTCTCTCTCTCTCTCTCTCTCTCTCTCTCTTCCCCACTCTCTCTTTGCTCATTGTGGTTTGCAGTACAGACACTGAAGGATTATCATGTATATCCCTTTATCTACTTCCAACACTCAGTTCTAGTCTTTTCCCTCGCTCGATGCTTGCTCAGGCTTTACCATCTCTTTCACCCAGCAGGTCAGAAAGAGAAGGGGTGCTTTTAAATGAAAAGCGGAGTGGAAAGAAAGAGGATAACACCATGCTCTTTTATTTCGAGGCATCTGAGTCTTCATCATTGTGCTGTCTCTGTGACGATGTCAAGGGTCCCAGTTCAATTTCGTGGTAGCAAATGAAAGTATTAAGTTATTTTTTGCTCCCAGTAAGTTTAGTGCCCACATCGTTTTCAGCACATTGGGAAAGTTTGCTGGCCTTTGACCTTATGCATATATGATGTAGTAGATTATTTCTACTTATTAGTGATACTTCCTGTGAGTATTATAATAACCACTCATTATACTTTTTTAATTTGTATTATACCATGCGAGATATACAATTACAAGGGTGTTCGTAATTGGGTCTCTGCCAACTCATTATACTTAATTTTAATTCATACAGCAACCCTATGGGAGAAATAGTACTTTATCCTATTTTATAGGTGAAGGAACTGAAGACTTGAAAGATGAAGGAAGCTTTCTGAGACCACTGAACTATTTAGTGGGAGATCTAGACTTTGAATTTAGATTGGTCTGAGTCCAGAGCTCTAGCTTTAAAACTGAGCTCTCTGAAACCAATCCAACAAAACGGATTCCAGAAAGACTAATTGATCTCCCAAATCTTGACAGGAAACTCTTCTAAAAAGCTATTCTACTTGATATTTACCCATTAACTAAATATAGCCAGTAAGGATAAGAAATACGGCTGACACAAGTGGATGTGCTGAAATTATGAAAAAAATCATATTGAATTTCAAATATTTATTGCAAAGTATGTAAAACATCTCATTTTGTATATTGATTAATTGCACGTTGGAATGTTGGAAATATTAGATTAAATAAGGTGGGGGCAGAGAGATAGCCTTGCACGCGGCCGGCCTCTGCCGGCCTGGGTTCGGTCCCCGGCATCCCATATAGTCCCCTGAGTACCACCAGGAGTCATTCCTGAGTGCAGAGCCAGGAGTAACTCCTGAGCGTCACCGGGTGTGACCCAAAAAACAAAAATAATAATAATAATAATAATAATAATAATAATAATAATAATAATAATTGGGACCGGAGCGATAGTCCAGCAGGTAGGGCGTTTGCCTTCTACGCAGCCGGCCTGTGCCGGCCCAGGTTCGATCCCCGGCATCCCATATGGTCCCCGAGCACCGCCAGGAGTAATTCCTGAATGCAGAGCCAGGAGAAACCCCTGAGCGCCGCCGGGTGTGACCCAAAAAAGCAAATAATAATAATAATAATAATAATAATAATAATAATAATAATATTGAGGGGCTTGTGAGGAGTGGGGCACTCCCAGCTCTGCACATAGAAGTCACTCCTGGCAGGCTCGGGGCTGTAAGGAATGCTGGGAATCAAACCAAGGTTTGGCCCGCAAGGCAAATGCCCTACCCACTTTACTATCTCTCTGGCCCCATATTGAGATTATTTTTATCTTCATAATTACCAAAAAGTAGAACCAACACAAATGTCCTTCTGCACGAAGAGATAAGTTAATTGTAATAAATACCTATAATGGCATATTACTTATCCTTAATAAGGAGTGGGGAGGGCTTGAGAGATTGGACAGAGGTTAAAGGCCTTGCCTTGCAATCGGCTGACCCTAGTTTGATCTCTGGCTCTATACATGGCTCCCTGCATATCACCAGAAGTGATTCCTGAGCACAGAGCCAAGAATAAGCCCTGAGCACAACCAAAGATAACCCCAAACTAAAAATCATAATAATCTTTACACTAAATATCTACCTAAATTGTACTCTATTTCTTGTGAGAAAGCATTATTTCAGTATCATTTTATGATTACAAACAAATTATCAATTTTAAAGTGCCATCACAGGCTTAGATTAGACCCTTTTTTTATGCCTCTGTTGAAAGAGTTAAAGGAAAGATTTTCACTTTAAATTGTATTAATGAGAGCTGGGGTTAAAACACCGTGGTAGAGCAATTGCCTTATATGTGTGGGCCTGGATTCAATTTCCAACACTACCCCCAAAATTTTGCTGGTTATAATATTTAAATGTAATTATATTTATGAAATATAAATCATATAACTTAGTTGTTTTAATCATTATTAGTTTTCCATTTGTCTAGTTTTCACTGTACATCTAGTTCAACACTAAGATAACTCTCTGCTCATGTTGTAAAATATGATCATCATAAATTCCATCTTGACTTAAGTTTCCTTGGCCTATGTAATTGATATTAATCTGTCGACTGAATTTAAAAATGATCCCCAGGGATCCTCTTCCCTGTGTCCCTCCTGTCACTGTAAAGAGTGGAAGAACAGCTTGGAGAGGAAAAGAATGATGGAGGCAAACTAGCACAAGTCATTCTCCTTTGGAAATAACTGGAGCAATTTTAAATCCATGGAAACATCAGCAGAAATGCCATATTCCTACCCTTTCATAGGTGACAAGCAACCAACTAAAGAAATGCCGACAGAAAATATCTCCAGTCTTTTAGCAGTCATTGTTTCATTGACTATAAGCTTTGATTAGCTCCTCTGTGAAGGTTTTACAGTGCAAAAGAAGGTATCTCAGTTCTATGCTCACACAAGCATTTTGAATCCATTTATTGATCACTTGAAAGTGATCCATGAGACCCTAACCTTGTACTCTTTACTAAATTCTTAGTACCACTAACAGTAAGTGATTGAAAGAGAGCTAGTTGTGGTCCTCGTGAATATGGTGTGGTTTCGCCCAAGCTGTCCATTTGGTTTGCCTGTAGTAATAGGAAAAAGAAACATGAAGTTTGGGGTGGCAGAGCTGAGTCACAGAAGACCAGGACATGCTTTACTTGACTCAGATTCCAGATTCTATTTTCTCCGCTGACCTCTCTCCGCCCTAGGTTGGATTATGTTTCTCCATGGTGCTCCCACAATCCCTGAGCTTAACTGTATTTCCCCCTCCGTCCCACACTATTGCCATCACCAGCATGCTTGTGTCTAACTCAGTACTCTGGGAGCTCCCGGACCGAGATTGCACCTTCCAACCATTGTAGCCACAGCAGTCAGTGAACATAAACTTGGAATGAATGAAGAAAACATCACTTGAAAATGATGCTTAAAGTACTCAGTTTCATGCTTAAACTGAGCACTTTAAGCATGGACACCTAGAGTGGCAGTCCTTGAGCACAGCACTTGAGAATAGCTTCTCTGAGAACTAGATGATAGAAGAGAAACGCATCATTTTTTAATTCCAGACGGTTTGTTTGTTTGTTTTTTGGCTTCATTTTGGTTTGGTTTTTTGAACCGCACTAACTGTAGCTTGGCACTTACTCCTGACTTTACAGTCAGCAGTCACTCAGGCAGGCTTGGTGAACCATATGGGGATGCCAGTGATCGAACCCAGGTCAGCCGCATTCAAGAAGACCATCCCACCCGCTGTACCATTGCACTGGCCCTAAATTCCAGACATTTGGACCTTTCTCCTCATAGACATTTTACCTGAGACAGAACTGAAGGATTTAATGTTCACATATCCTCTCGTTACCTAAGATGTTTCATCTGTTATCTTCTTTTAAAGTATCTCCAAAGAAGCTATTTAAGAAGATCTGATACAATAAGGGCTTTCTGTCTCTTCCTTTAAACCAGCCCATGGGCTCATTAGGCATAGTTAGGATTTTATGTTTTTCTAGCCTCCTCACCCTTCCCATCTCCCAAAAAAGAGGAAAACATTCTTTACCACAAGATCTTGTCACTGCAAATAATTTCCAATTCCTCTTTCTTAATAGTAGATGTTGGCTGTTTTAAGTCTAAGGCACCCCCAAGTACCCTATTTTGATGTTACATGTTGTCGTGCTTCTCTCGGCATGGCTGTCATTGTTCATTGCCCTTGTTGACTTGTGTCAGGGCACAGCTCTTTTAGCTTTCGCATCCATATTGTTTTTCCAAAGGGCAGTGGTCTTCTGAAAACTTGTTTTTAGTATATGTGCTGCTGAAGCGAGCACTCTTCTGGAAGCTTGAGAAAAAGAGAAGGGGAAATTCCAGCAGCATCTCCAATTGAACAGTTGTTTTGTTCCTGACAAGTCCCCAAGTGCCCCAGGGAAGCCCACCTCCCCACCCTAGTATTATTTCATTCTAGTCGTCTTTGCCTTTCTAACTGCACCTTATATAATAAAGGTGATATTACCAGCAGAGACCTTATTTAATTTTTCTGCCCAAATATTTCTTTGGTTAGTTGTTGTCTCTGAGAAAACAAAGGATATGATATATCATATAGATATATCCAAAAGTATAATTTCAACTCACTTCAGCAAATACTGAGTGCTCACATTATGCCAGATGCATTTTAGGGTTTCACACTATAAAGATAAAATGTTGAGGGTCAGGGTTATAACTAGGGTAGAATGCAACTGCACAGGTATAAGGCTCTCACTTTGTTTTTCTTTTTTGTTTTTGATATTTTGGATCACACCCAGTGACGCTCAGGGGTTGCTCCTGGCTCTTTGCTCAGGAATTACTCCTGGCGAAGCTCGGTGGACCATATGGGATGCCAGAGATCAAACCTGGGTCCCCTGCGTGCAAGGCTAATGCCCTACCCGCTGTGCTATCGCCCCGGCCCAAGGCTCTGACTTTGAATCTAGCACTGCACACAAAAATAAATTGTTGCCTTCCCTGAGCGTCAGAAACTTACGGTCTAGTAAAGAAGCACACGTCAGAGTTCTGACTGGGGATCAACTTTAGTAGAAGTTTATGCTCAGGAAGGTGTAGTGGGAACCCTATAGAATGGGACCAAAACCCAAACTTTTCTGGGACTCTGAAATGTTCGCTGAAGGGGCACTTATATTCTACTCCTTTTTCCCCATAAAAATTTGTGTCAACTTTAAATTCCTTATCACTGGGCTCCCTGTACGTTACTGAAGTCTCAGGACCGCTCTGAGCCAGCAACCCCAGTGTCATCTCTGGGCTGACACAAGAATGTCAGTCAGCCCTGCCCCTGCCCTGACCTGCCCAAACCTGCCAGGAGTGTCAATATTGTGCTGTTCTACTGCTAGAGGATCCTGGGACCTAAAGGCCAGTTAAGGGAAGGGGAGGGATAAGGTCACCCCCCACCCATACACACACACACACAGAGGGACCAGTAAGTGTTTTACCCTGGGCAGGTGGCTGTTCCCGATGAGCTGATGGGACTCAGATACCAGGCAACAGCCAGGGAGAGATAACAGGAGACATGGAAAGACAAGAATAACATAAGGAGGATGGATTCTGTCTAAATGAAACAGGCCATAATCTTGGCCATGGTGTGAACACAAAACTACCTATCTCTTGAGTGCGGGTCCCTGAGTCCTGTGTGAAAAATCAGCACCCAAGACTCCCAATGTTTAGGATATTAAAATTTCTTTTAATTTATGGTCTGAGCAAATGGTTGTAGGTCCCTCCCCCATCTCCAAACCTTTATGTTTGCTCCCTGTGTATGATGTCATTTACCCTGTGCCCAGGCTGTTCTCTTTCCCGTGACCTTACCCCTGTCCCACTCTGCTGTGAGATGCCGTGTCCCCTGCCATCTTCCTGCGCTGTCACAGGCCATTGCTGTGCTGCCCTCTGTCCCTTTTCCTTTGTCCTCAGGCCATGAGGTTGAGAATTGCTGCTTTTGTGCCAGCAGCTGGGACACAAAGAAGTCACCCCTCAGCACCCCTTTATGTGCTTACTGCTACCTCTCTGCACCCCTTTATGCGTTTACTATCAGCTGTTTCCATGATCTGTCTGGCGACCCCTCATCTCATAGGCAAGATGGGGCGGGGAAGGGGTTGGAGCCACACCTGACTATGCTCAGATCTTTCTCCTGGCTTTGCTCAGAGGCTATTCCTGGTGGAGCTCAGGGGACCATATGGGGTGCCAGGGATTGAATACAGATGCCCTATGGCTGTACTATCTCTCCAACCCATCATGTAGTCAAGATTTTAAATGGTCTCTTTCGTTGAATTACAATATTACTTGCTCCTTCCTCTCCTCCTTCACCTCCACCATCACAATGTTTCTTACAGAGCAGTTAATTACACTGAGGAAATCCAGGAAAATGTTGGTTCTAAAGGTTGAGCATATCAGAAGAGGATTGGAGTAAGGCTGTTCTAGCACACAGTTGGAGCCACTCTGGGCCCGTCTCTGAGTGTCTAAGGGAGGCCTAGACAATTCATTCTACACCTCCCTTTTCAGTGTGACACGACTCCAGGAAGCCAGCCAGACTTATTTCTCACTGGCTGAGAAGTATGAGTAAGGTAGAGTTTGAAGACTCAAGGTCTTCCCCATTAGTCATGGGCAGAACAGGAAGCAGACACCACCGCCTGAGATACTTTTGAGTTTGCAGGCACTCCGTGCCTTGACATTCCATGTTTTGGCAACTAGCAGGATGTTCCACATGATCCAGCTTCCCAATCACTTCCAAGGACTATGCTGTGCTGTGTCCTGTTGGTTTTCTGGTTCTTTTTAAGGTTCTTTTGTATTTTCTTCGTAAGTTAAGAGACATCTTGATACATATAGCAAGTCTGCTTTCAACCACAAATGTCTTTAAAGGAAAGGTTAATCCTCCTTTATTCAAAATGCATTATATGCCAAACCTGGTGTTTTAAAGCAATTATTTTTAAACTTGTTAATTGTTGCCATAAGTCTGGTCTCCATTCTCTCAACCTCTCAAAAATCCATCAGGGTGGTCCTGGTTAAAATGAGTACATGAAAAGCATCCAGCTGAGATGGAATATTTAGGGTAGTATAATAGTATTTATGTAGTAAAAGCATACAATAAAACAAAGATGCTCCCCATCATCTGTGGATTTTTTTTTAAATTTACTATTTGCAGTTGTATCACTTCATTCATCAATTCAACAGTTTACTTATTACATTTCTGCTGTGTCCAGATACTATCAGAAAACCAGGAATGGTTTTAAAAGCAGTTGTTAAATCAAACACATTGTTCAAGGATCCTGCACATGCAAAGCTGGATTCAACCCCCCAACTCCCACCAACTCTCCACCCCAAAATAACTAATATTGGCTTCTGGAGTCTTGAAATATTTGGAATTTAAAGTCTATGGGAGGCATTAAACCAAAGCATGTTAACCAAAGCAAATAAAACAATATTATAATGTGGTGCTTTGATAAAATGAGGCAGCCATCAGAAAATGGATATGAGTGGGTTTCCTTTGGATATCAGCAGACATTTAAGCTGAGGCTTGAACTAAAGTATAAAGAACAGACCAGGGTGAGATCTACAAGCATAAAGGCTGTGAGATGAAACAGGAATTGGCATGTTTTAGGAAGCCCAGGAGTCAGGGTAGCTGGAGTGTAGTGGATCTAGAAGGAGAATAAGGGAAGAGGAAAGGGTTATGTAAAGGTCAAGTTATTGGGGACCTTGTGGTTTATGAAAGGTTTTAGTCCATGTGGTCACTAACAAAGCAAGTGCCCTGCCCGCTGTTCTCTCTTGCTCCACTTCTGGAGTTTATATATAGAAGGTTACAGAAATATACTTTTTTGTAGTGGGTCATCTCCAGGGAACATATCCAGCCCTCATGGGTGAGGTTCAGGGGGTGCTACTCTGGTGGAACTTTGTAAACCATGTGGTACAGAAATTGAACTCAGGCTTCCTGAGTTCCTTAGCACATGCAAAGCTTGTGCTAAAGCCGCTGAGCTATTTCCCTCACCCTCTATTCATGTTTTTAAAAAAGATCTTTCTCACTCTCATGTGGACTTTGGAGCAGGTCAAAATGAGAATAGGTGAACCCAGCACAGTCGAAGTAAGAAACTGCCAGAGCTACTATGGTGTTATCCTAGAGAGCCTAAGAATTCCTGGACTCTAGGCCACCTATAATTAATTTATCTTCACTGTTTTTCCTCTAAATATTCAAATAGTTTCTTTCTTCCTGATGATTAATGGAGGGAAAATGCCAGCACAATAGTTTTTAGGTCAACCACGTAGTCAGACCACCTACTCAGGCTGGGTTCTGGCCCTCCCATATTTCACAGATATCTTATATGTCCATTTCAGTTTGCAAGATGATGAAATTCATACTGATGAATTCTTCAAACTTTCTGGTACACAGAATGGATTGTATTAACTCTTTTGGCTAAATTGACTTCGTTGGTCCATACCGCTTGAATTCTCAGTGGTATGAGTAAAAAAAGAAGACACATGATCCTCTTTCCTTCCAGAGATGGGGCTTGTCTGTAGGGCTCACTCCTGGCAGGATTGGGGAGCCATATATGATGCCAGGGATCAGATCCAGGTTGGCTCCATGCAAATCAAGCACTTTACCCACTGTACTATCCTTCCAGTCCCTGAAGCTGGTATTTTCCATCTGCATACAATTCACGGTTAAGTTAGATGGCTCTTTGCTAGAACTTAAGGTGCTGGGTTCATGTAAAAATGGTTTTTGGGGGCCAGAGCAATAGCACAGAGTGTAGGGTATTCGCCTTGCATGCCGGGTTCGATCCCCTGCATCCCATATGGTCCCCCGAGCACTGCCAGGAGTCATTTTTGAGCGAAGGGCCAGGAGTAACCCCTGAGCATCTCTGGGTGTGACCCAAAAAGCAAAAAAAAAAAAAAAAGGTTTTTACTGTGGTCAGGGAACATCACTAGTGTTTTTATGCTTCAGCATCTCGGATATGGTGTTCTTTGGAAGTTTTCCAGATTAAAAACTCTTGCAGTGAGAGAAAAAAAAAACCCCAACAGTGACTTGAAAATTGGAAGCTGAAAATGGCAGCTGCTTTTTTAACTGTCTTAGCTCTGTCACCAGCACTATTATGATCTGATTCCATGTGCTAAGTCTGTGTCTGACCACTAAATTGTACACTTTAGCAATAGGCATTGGTCTTTCTCACTTTGTGTTGATTTGGGGCCAAAACTGATAATGACGAATGGAAAGAAGAGATGGGGGTGCTCAGGGCACCCCCCCACTAGTTCTTCTCCCCCCCATCCATGCTGGCCTACTCTCGCAGCCTTAAGTCATTAAAGACTCAGGACATCAGTCATAGAGTGGGCCCCTCACATTCCTCACTATGGCATCGTTATCTGGGACCAGTAGCTTACTTGAGCATTGAGAACCATTTCAAAGGGGAAATCCATTCCCAAATGGCAAAGGACCATCTTGCAGCACTATGGGCATGGAGGGCCCAGCACTCGTCATTAGGTAATAGACCTGATGCTCTTGATGCAGTGTCTAGCAGAGAGCATCACTCAATGGATTATTCTTGTTACTCATGACTGTGCTCCATAAACTGATTATAGATCTTCCTCCATTTATCCCAATAAACCTATGGTAAGTTGAAAATACCTTAAATCAAACAAGCACTCAGTACTCCTAATCTCCTAAACTGATTAGCCTCGCCTTACCTTAAATATTTTCTTTATATTTCTTTATATTTTGTAACCTACTAAACTGATTAGCTTCACCTTATGTTAAATATTTTCTTCAGCAATATTGCCTTACGCCAAATATTTTCTTTCTTCAGTGGAGCAAAAGCATCAGATACAAAAATTATTTTTGTTATAATGAAGTGTGAAATGTCTCCTGTAATTTAATAGGATACCAAAAATAGACATGGCCCATCAGGCATGGACTCATTGCCTACCTGATTAGATGCCGAAGGAGAGCAGTTGCTCACTACTGACCACCCCAGTGGAGTCTTGCCACCTAGCTCTAGCCCAGGGGAAGTTCATGCTCTAATGTACATCTCCTGCATGTGTCTGGCTTTTGAACCAACGTAAAGTTGAAAAAGCAGCAGTTGAAACAGTATAAGTAAGTCAGGGTCATGTGTTCTCACAAGTGAGTTTCCCAAGGTCAGGTTTCAGACTCACCTGTTTTACTCACCCTTCCAGCTCCTCTAACACACTCCTATGGGCACTGCCTGAGACACGCCTTCAAAAGTAAGGACTCTCCTTTTGGAGTTGGTTTTTGTTTCGTTTGGGGTTTGGGGGGACTTTTTGGTCATTATTTATTTGAGGCGCTCAGGGCTCACTCCTGGCAGGGCTCCGGGAGCCAGGGATCAAATGTGGGGTTGTTCGCAGGCAAGACAGGTGCCCTCCCTACCGTACTATAAACATTGAGCTTGGTCTGTTTCTGCCACTCCCGTCCATCTGCCTCCCAAACTCACCCTGAAATCAAGGCCAGACATCTCAGTGGAGATTTTAAGGTCGAGTAATTAGCAGGCAGAACCATGGCAGTGCTGTAACCTGACTCTAATCGTTGACCTCAGGGAATTCATTTCATGTGACATAGCACCTTAGCTGTGTGCTGGCTTAGAACTTTCCTCTCGCTGTCAGCCAGATTGCGTGTTCTATTTCTGGGACTTGTCATGTCAACGAGCCATGTAGCCCCAGACTCTTCCTGTGCATGAAAGGGGCATTCCTGACTTAGATATGTTTCCTGCACACACATATAAATTATAAAGCGGAGAAACTCCGTCCATTTCTTGGCATAAAAGTAAGGAAAACTAGAGAGTGGAGTAAGGAAAATATAAAATAGCCAATATAAATAAACCCTGGATCCTGAATGAAGCAACGCATACATCATATAAAATGCCACTGTGGAAAAATGCTTTCTGTATTAAAGACAGTCATTGTAAGGAACTTAAGATGTAAACAGCCATGCTAACACTTGCCACTAAGACCCAATCATGGACTTTAAACAGTCTACGAAATAAAACATGTCTACGGCGATGTGTTTATTCCTCTACTGTGGTGGATGAGTTTTGTCAAATCCTGTATCATGTGGAAATAGTCATGCTGCCCTTCCCCGCATCCTGGAACAATTTTAGCAACTACTAAGTTCACAGGGGCTCACCTGCTTTGATTTCTGCAATGTGTCTGCAGTGAGTTCAGAACAATGGCATACTTGCATATTCTTTGAACCACGCATAATAGACCCTCTTGTACACTGAAAAGGCAGTATAAAAACTAGATTCACTGTTAAGACTTTGCTCAAGGTTCTTATCAGAAGTAGTTGTCATGTATCTGAAAACTAAAATTTGGGGGTGGGGCCAGAAAGATAGTACCGCAGATAAGGTGCTTGTCTTGCATGCATGCAGCCAATCTGGGTTCTGTCCTTAGCGACACATACGATCCCTCAGCCCAGCCAGAAGTGATCTCTGAACATAGAGCAGAGTAATCCCCAGGCACTGCCTGGTGTGCTCCCCAAAGCAGAAACAAAACACAATTGTACTTTTTCCAGGTAATCAATCAGTTTTTATCTTTATTGGGTATGTGTGTGATATGAGAGGAGAGAGAGAGTAGGGAGAGGGGGGGGAGAGAATGAGAGAGAGGAGAGATTGAATGAGAGAGAATGAGAGAGAGAAGTGAGGATAGAGAAGAGAGAGAGGAGAGAGAGAGAGAGAGAGAGAGAGTGTGTGTGTGTGTGTGTGTGTGTGTGTATGTATTGGGGAATAAACCCAAGACCTCACACATGTGAATGCTCTGCTGCTGCTTCTTCCCTGGCCCTGTGATTATTGTCCTCCATCTAGTTGGGTGTCCTTAAACTGACTAGGGTTTTCTTTTTTCACATAGGCTTCTAGGAATGTAGAATAACATTTGCTTCAGCAGCAACAAGATTATAGGTCATTGTCCCATCTTTATTATATTGATTTCCAGACTAATTTTTCTTTCACTATTCACTCCCACTTTATTTTTCTTTTTGGGTCACACCCAGCAATGCTCAGGGGTTACTCCTGGCTCTGTACTCAGGTGTCACTTCTGGTAGTGCTCAAGGAACCATATGGGATGTGAGGGATTGAAACCAGGTCAGCCATGTGCAAGGCTAATGCCCTCCCCGCTGTACTATCGCTCCAGCCCTGTTCACTCCCTTGTAACCAAGACCTAGAATGCCGCAATCACACCTGATAGTCGAGAAGCCTCTTTCCCAATTAAGCCATACCCCTGCCTCCCGGGAAGAAACCACTGATGTCCTTATGTCGCCTATATTAATGTGACTACTCTAGAAATTTCAAAAAATGAAATCATAAGGGCTCTTTCAGGGTTAGGAAAAAATCATTTTTGTTACTGGTTTTGGCATATTGAACCACGCATCAGACAGCTTGCCAGGCTCTGTCATGCGGGCGCTTATACTCTCATTGCCTTGTGGGGGGCCTCTCTCAGAGGGTGGGTAGAATATTCATGGTAATTTGGAGGTAAATCGCATGGCTGCAAAGCAGCCGCATGCAACAGGGAAAGCTGGTATCTGCTCTGCCAGGTGTATCTGTGTCTGTGGTTCAAGCATTTCTTGGCTTGAAATACTGTCTTCTGAAGGGCGGCTCTCAGGGGTGGCTCCTTGTAGGCTGGGTTTCTGACAAGCTGGGCTGGAGACTGGCTTAATCTCTTGGGTGGAGATCTTACGAGCTGCAGAGTGTGGATGGTGAAGATCGCTGCCAGCAAGGTGTGGGGGTTTCTCTGGGTTCTTCTGAGGCTCTATCGGGATGGTGGACTCGGTCGGAAGTCGCCTCGTGGTCCGTGGAATGCAGAGGGTTCAACAGGGAAAGCTGGTATCTGCTCTGCCGGGTGTATCTGTGTCTGTGGCTCAAGCATTCCTGGACTTGAAATATTCTCCTCTGAAAGGTGGGTCTCTGAGGGGTGGGTCCTTGTAGGCTGGGTTTCTGACAAGCCGGGCTGGAGACTGGCTTAATCTCTTAGGTGGAGATCTTACGAGCTGCAGAGTGTGGATGGTGAAGATCGCTGCCAGAAAGGTGTGGGGTTTCTCTTGGGCCTTAATACGGCAGAAAGAGCCCTTAATATGAAAGAGCCCTTAATATGGCAGCAGTAAGAAAGGTGAACAAGCAGTGCCTGATAAGATTTCATGGCCAACCTAGGCTGCCAAAACGAAGGACTAAAATGACTGTCGGTACTTTCAAGCACGTACACTGGCATCGGAAGCATATATCAAGGATCTGATGGTGCGAGCGAAAAGATCAAGTATGACATCATTGGTCTGACTGAAACGAGGAGGCGCCAGTCGCATCACGCTGTATTTGACACCAGAGAAGAATTGTTCCTTGGAACATGCAACAAAAGAGGTGGCATTGGTGCCCTTGTCAGCACGAACATGGCTGTAAACATTGATTCATTTGAATGCCTAACAAACTGGTTAGGACGACTATACTTGAAGAGATGTGGCCCACTGCCAGCAATTTCTATCTTCATTGTCTACGCACCAACATTCACATATAAGGAAGGATGCACATGCAATTTCAAGGATGACATTGAGAAGTTCTACATGGAACTGGAGGAGTTCTATAAAAAAGATCATAGTCAGTGATTTTAATGCCAAGATAGGACCGAGAAGGTCGGCTGAAGAATTCCACATCGGGACCCATGGCCTAGAATGGATCGAACAGGGTGAGAGACTATCTGAGTTCATCGTGTCCACCAAGACCATTCATGGGAACTCAGAGTTCCAGAAGGATGAAGCAAAACGTTGGACATGGGAATCTCCTGGTGGACAGTTCCACAATGAAATTGACCACATCATCTTCAATCGATGGTTTTGTCTGACCGATGTTGCTGTCGACCCCAAATTCCAAACAGGATTGGACCACCATCTCCTTCTGCAAAATTCTACTTACCTCAACGGTTGAGAAAAGGCTGCAAAGTTTAAGAAGGGAACTCCCAGAATGACCACCAACTGGGAACTCTTTGGCACCTTTGCAGCAACATGGGAAGATACCATCATTGACGACATTGATGACAAATACAACCGACTGGTTCAGCACCTCCATGATTGTGCGAAGAATGCCGGAGAGAGAAAGACACAGAAGGACTCCTGTCTTCAGAAACTCTCGAGCTCATTCGCCAACTTGGCAAGGCACAAACCTCAGGCTACCAAATGCTAATATCCAAGCTTGCAAACGGTGCAGAGAAGAGATTAAAGAAGACCTCAGAGACAGAAGAGCAGAAATACTGGAAGATGCAGCAGAAGCTGGGAAAAGCATTGGCACCGCCCACCTGTCCTTCACCAACTATATGACCAAGATGACAGCCCTCCGACACCTTGATGGATCTATCACATCTTCCAGAAAGGCAATGGAGAAGATTATCCATGACCTCTACTCAAATCTCTTTGATAGCCATGTCCACCTGCCCACATACCAAATTCCACAGGATGGATATGTCATTCCCAATGTTCTCCCTTCTGAAATCCGACATGCCATTCCCATCGGTAAAGAAGGGAACAGCACCAGGCCCAGACAAAGTCAGACCCAAACACCTGAAGAATCTGCCGTTGGTACTCATCAATACACTAGCTCGGCTCTTCACATGCTACCTGTCCGAATGCAAGGTGCCCTCCCAGTGGAAAATCAGCAGGACAGTTCTACTGTTCAAGAAGGGAAACATTCACGACATTGGCAACTATCGCCCCATCTATCTGTTGTCCATCATCTACAAGCTGTTTACACGAGTCATCCTGAACAGGATTGGCAGAACACTAGATGGACAACCATGCGAGCAAGCTGGCTTCCGGAAAGGATTCAGCACAGTCTACCATATCCACATGGAAACCAAGCTCATTGAGGTTTGTAGGAGTACATGATGCTGCTCTGTCTCACGTTCATTGATTTAAAGAAAGCCTTTGATTCTGTGGAGACTGAAGCGGTCATCGAAGCACTAGCCGAATAGCGTGTTCAACCCCAATACATCAAGATCCTTCGTGAGCTGTATTACGGATTCACCACCAGGATCTCACCATTCTACAAGGAAGTGATCATTGATGTCAAAAGAAGGGTTCGACAGGATGATACCACTTCACCAAAACTCTTCAGCGCCACCCTCGAGAACATCATGCGACAATTAGAATGGGAAGGAATGGGAGTGAAGATAGATGGTCGGCAACTACACCACCTCCACTTCGCTGATGATATCATGCTAATAACACCAAGCATTAGCCAAGCGGCACAAATGCTGGCTGACTTCGACCGAGAATGTGGAAAGATAGGTCTACAGCTGAATCTAAAGAAAACTATGTTCATGAAGAATGAACTAGTTCCAGAGGCCCCATTCACTCTCAATGGAACAGACATCTCTGAATGCAGCAGTTATGTGTACCTAGGTGGAGAAGTCAACATGATGAACGACCTAAAACCTGAGCTGCACAGGAGGATGAGAGCGGCATGGAATGCCTTCAAAGGCATCGAAGAAATAGCTAAAAGGACAAAGAACCTCTGGCTCTGGCACATCTCTTTGACTCCACCGTTCTCCCTGCATTAACATACGCCTCAAAGACCTGGGCCCTACGAAAACAGGATAAGAATGCTATTCGGGTCCCCAGAGAGGAATCGAAAGAGCTATGCTTGGAATATCACACCTCACTCAAGTGAGAGAAGGAATCTGGAGTTCTGACCTCCGTCGCTATTCCAGAATCAGGGACGCTGTCTCGCTTGCCAAGGCATCGAAAATCAGATGGGCTGGACATGTAATGCGATTTGGAGCCGACCACTGGACTTAGAGCTGTTACCGACTGGATCCCACGGGATGTCAAAAGATCACGTGGCCGCCCACCTACAAGATGGTCAGACTTCCTTGTCAAGACCCTGAAGGAACGGTTTGAGGCTCTTCATATTCCTGAATCAACCAGATGCCATTGGGCTACATTGGCACGTGATAGGGTCCAATGGAAATGTTACTGGCACCTGCTCGAGCAAATCGATGAATAACAGGATTCAAGTGATCAAATGGAATCATAGAGGACGCACTTCAGTGCATCCTTTGTCCACTCAGTAGTTCTGTTGGATTTAGTTGTATTGCTTCATTAATCAGTAGCCCATTCTTACTTCCTTAGTATTTCACTGTAAATGCATGCCTTAGTTTATTTACTCCTTGATAGGCATCTAACCTGCTGTACTTTATGTTTGATTTTCAGACGACTATACTGTAAGCTTCAGCTTTTTCTGCTTATGAGCAGGTTTATTAATAAATACACTATTATAATGCCTCCCTAATCCTGACACCATCAAGCCACAGAAGGCTTACAGCTCACATAAAGAAAATGATCCCTTTAAAAAGTTCACTACCATATTCCTGATCACTTTATTTTTATTTTATTTTATTTTTTCTTTTTGGGTCATACCCGCAATGCTCAGGGGTTACTCCTGGCTCTGCACTCAGGAATTATTCCTGGCGGTGCTCGGGGGACCATATGGGATGCTGGGGATCGAACCGGGCCAGCACAGGCCGGCCGCGCTGAAAGGCAAACGCCCTACCCGCTGGGCTATCGCTCCGCCCCCTATTCCTGATCACTTTAAATCTGCTCTCCATCAGTAGCCTCTCATTGTATTTTTTTTAATTTTTTTTTATTTTTTATTTTTACAATTACAAAGATATTCAATTAAAAAGTTCATATTTGGATTTTGGTCATACAGTGTTCCAGCACCCTTCCCGCCACCAGTGCCCATCTCCTACCACCAACGCCCCGGTTCCCTCTCCCTCCCCCAGCCCTCCTCCATGTCAGGTTCTTTATTTCTTTCCATTTCTCTTTCTCTTTTCCTTCCCCTCCAGACTATGGATTACAGAACATACATTAAAAGGGTTGTCATGTGTATCTTTTTGCCTCTATTTAATGCTCAGTTCTAGGTTGGCATTAGTACCCTCGACAATTGTTAGCACACTATTCAAGTGAACAGTGTGCTCTCATTGTATTTTACTTGCATCTACACATGTGTTATTGTCTAGGTTGACAGTTTCTCACAGGGCAGGACTATAAGCTATTTATCTTGACTCATCTGGGCTTAGCTCTGTACCTGGTACGTAGCAGATGCTCATTAAATATTTGAAGAGTGTATCAAAGACACATGGTCACATAATATATTCTTTCACAGTTTATAGGTGAGAATGGGAGATATAAAATTAAAGGAAACTAACTTTGTCCTTTTTGATCTTAGGCTTTTTCATTCACAGCAATAATGATTTTATGATTTTTAACAAATTCTTAAGAGTGCTGTCTGGTGATTACAACTTGAGAGAATATATTAAGTCATACAAAATTAGTAATTTTCCATAAAAGGAGCTCAGAGAATGTTTATACCAAAAAATATAGATTTGAACATAGAAATTAAAAAGAAAAAAATTATAAACATGCTTCTTCGTTACCTAGTTCTAAGTGTATTCCAAAAGTCTAAAATTCTTGGGGCCAGAGAGATAGCCCAGCGGGTAGGGCGTTTGCCTTGCACGCAGCCGGCCCATGCCGACCCCGGTTCGATCCCCAGCATCCCATATGGTCCCCGAGCACTGCCAGGAGTTATTCCTGAGTGCAGAGCCAGGAGAAACCCCTGAGCATTGCCGGGTGTGACCCAAAAAGAAAAAAAAAAAAGTCTAACATTCTATTCCAGCACCTTTAATATATTTTCCAGGTATCTTAGCTCTGTAACGAACCTCTGCATAGTATTTAGAGGAGTTTAATACTCACAGTTACTTTCAAATGTAGATTCAGGTTTCATATTTCCCTGGCAGCTAGTGCCATCTTTGTCTGAAATTTGTTTTTCTAAAAACCATTATTATTGCAAGTAACACCAGGTTCTTGCAACAGTGCTTTCCCGGGAGCATATTTGTCAGGAAGCTCCCGGGGTCCCCAACAGTGCAGGGTCCCCAACAGTGCCAGGAAGCGAGTTCCCTTCTACCTCCGAGCCAGTGAGGAATGGATGAAAACTCAGGAATCCGATGCAGTTTTAAAAGGGCTTTACTATTACAGGTTCCAATATACAATCCAAGAGCAGGGAAAACCTCCGGACTCTGCGTTCCCAGCTAGGCCCAGGCCAGGTGCAGGCCAAGATGGCTGCCACCACCTGTTGAGGCCCAACAGAGAATGGAGAGGACAGAGAAGCAAAACACCAAGGGAAGCCGAAATGGCAAAAAGGGAAAAAAGAGAGAGCTTTCTTCTTGCAGCTTATTTTATAGCCAGAAATCTGCCCAATCTCCCCAGCCCAGCCCACCCTGGGCTGGGCTATCTAGAGATTAAAAAATTCAAAGCCTCCCAGCAGAGCTGGGAGGAACTGCAAGCCAAATGTAAATTTCTCCTGGCAGGGTCAAATGCCATCAGGTAATTTCTCCCAGCACCTCACCCAATGTCTTTTTATATGCTAATGTCTTGAGCCCAGATCCCCTGGAAAAACCTCCATAGGGTAGAGAAAGGGGCTCTTAGAGGAGTCCTGCAACAACCCCCCTGATTAGTTTACTAATAAAAATTGTAAAAGTATGAATTATTAAGTAACGCACGGAAAATTAAAATAAGAAAAAACAATTCCAATTACAAAATGATAGTACATGTTACTTTAGGATCCTAACTTGTTTTTGGACCCAAAGCAAAGTTCATAACAAAGTGTTTCTAGCTGTCTGATTATAACGGACTATAGTTTGCACTGTCCATAATTTGTGGGAGTCAATTTGCTATATTTTATGTAAAGTTGGGTGTCTGGAACAAAGTCTGTGGGGCTACTTCTGGGACAGCAATAGCGGTGATCATATGAGTATGAGTCTATGGACAGCAGCGATCAGGAACTCGTTGAATTGTCAGAAACACTGGATCGGGTCTCAGGAACACTGGAGCAAACATCTCAAACTCTGGAATAGGAGTCTTTAGTGCTGGAACAGGTGTCGGAACATCGGTGTAGTATCTCGAACTCTGGAACAGGAGTCTTGAGCGCTGGAACAGGTGTCCAGAACATCGGTGTGGGCGTCTTGCAGGGCTTCTTCAGCAAGTGGACACTGGCACCGTAACTGTACCTGTAGCTTAATTTTAGGCGAGACAAAAAACACTTTTTTGAGATTAATCACAAATAGAGATTTTAAGGCTTGGCAGGGATCCAAGACTGGGATGGAGAGAAGAACATAAGGAAGCTCCAACATGGGTGGAGCAGGGAAATAAGTATGAGAATTGATGATTTTAAAATTGATGAGTCTGGTGGTTCAGCAGTGGAGCTGATGAATTTAATAGAGGTTTGTAGTGTTCAGAAATTGAGAAGGTAGTAGTTGAGACATAACATAGACACAACATTAATCACAAACATAATGGTGGCTAGCACACTAACACACACACGCACACACATTTGATCGATCAATATCTTACAGCTGTATATATGACCCATCTAGGGTGATAAATGTTAACGAATCAAGCGCTTCATGAATATAAAGCCGGCAAATGATGGTGAGGAAGTGTCTTTTCCTGTGAATAGAGCATTGGGAAAAATTATTTTTGCAAACTGTTAAATTTTTAGTTAGCACTGTTTTAGGAGTCTTGGAGTATTGAGCACTGTAACGCAAGTTTACTGCATTCCAATATCTTATCCAGTGAACAGAATCATTAGAAAAACAATTTTTTATTGATTTAGCAAACTTTTTTGTAATGAGCACTGTGATCAGAGTTCAAAGCCTCGAGCATCATAGAAGGAATCTGCAGGATCCAAGTTCTTTTCTGCAAATCCCTGTGAGCAAAACATTAAAAAAGGAAACTCTTAACATTAATCCTTGAAACATTTTGACATTGAGCACTATGCTCGGAGTCCCGAAAGTTTGGTGATTTGTGCCCACCCAGGACGCCAGATGTCAGGGAGTGCCGCGGGGTCCCCAACAGTGCTGGGAAGCGAGTTCCCTTCTACCTCCGAAGCCAGCGAGGAATGGATGAAAACTCAGGAATCCGATGCAGTTTTAAAAGGGCTTTACTATTACAAGTTCCAATATACAATCCAAGAGCAGGGAAAACCTCCGGACTCTGCGTTCCCAGCTAGGCCCAGGCCAGGTGCAGGCCAAGATGGCTGCCACCACGTGTTGAGCCCAACAGAGAATGGAGAGGACAGAGCAGCAAAACGCCAAGGGAAGCTGAAATGGCAAAAGGGAAAAAAAGAGAGCTTCTTTCTTTCAGCTTATTTTATAGCCAGAAATCCACCCAAACTCCCAAAATGGGCTGGGCTATCTAGAGATGAAAATAGGAAAATAGCTCTATAAAAATGTACAAGAATCCAGAGCTAATTCAAAGTCTCCCAGCAGAGCTGGGAGGAGCTGCAAGCCAAATGTAAACTTCTCCTGGCAGGGTCAAATGCCCTCAGGTAATTTCTCCCAGCACCTCACCCAATGTCTTTTTATATGCTAATGTCTTGAGAACCAAGATCCACCTGGAAAAATCTCCATAGGGTAGAGAAAGGAGCTCTTAGAGGAGTCCTGCAACACATATTCAGTTCTATTTAGCCTCAACTCTGCTTTTCTTTTTTTTCCCTTTCCAGTTCTGTTGGTGTTTCCTTTTCCATTCATCGCGGTGGTGAAATAACTCAGAATCCATCCCTCTCAGCCTCTTCATGGCACCAACACGACATTATCTCTTACAAATTAAGCCCCACTCCAGCACCCTGTCACATTTCTTGGGGAAATAAATTATTCCATTTGCTTAACTTATACCCCTGAGCCCTATTGCCTGTTCTCCTTTTTCAAGCAGGAATGGGGAAGCAGCTGTTTCCCTGCTCCTATAAAGTATGTTCTATTTTACAGACGATGCTGGACAGCTCTATTCTGATGTGTGCAAAATTACTTGGTTCTTGAGATTGTGAATTTCCTGGACCTGAACTTCCTTCTCCCATTGGGGAATGAAAGATTAATCCAACTGAGTGGTTCAGTGTGTTATTCAGGTCATAAGGTCTGCTCTGTAGTTTTTTGGGAGGTGCTGGGGGGTAGCTACTGAAGGCCTCATGTGGAAGAAACGGCTCCTTGTGTAACAACAGGATTTTTTAACTATTGCAGCTGATGTGTGGCCATTCCATTCAGTGTAGCGCAGATGTTGATTGAATGTTTCTGCCAGATTCCATGGCACACAAAGGACTTACAAGGATGGAGGCACCCCCTGTTCTCAGCCAGCCCACAGGCCTACAGGAAGGTCAGATGAAATATGATGAAATGTAATAGCAACTCCGCTGACTACCAGGAGGAGTTGGCAAAAGAAGGGCCCATGGATGCCGTTTTGTGTATAGTTTTATTGTAACATAACCATGCTATCTATTTACATATTTTCCATGGATACTTCCATGATTCAGTGGGAAGCTGTGACCAAACTTTTAGGCCCTCAAACCTGAAGTATTATCTGGTTCTCTTAATACTGAGTTTTTGTTTTTTTGATTTTCTTTTTGGGTCACACTCGGCAACGTTCAGTGTTACTTCCTGGCTCTTTGCTCAGGAATTACTCCTGGCGATGCTAGGGGACCATATGGGATGCCAGGGATCGAACCCAGGTTGGCCACATGCAAGGCAAATGCCCTACCCACTGTGCTATCTTAATTTTTTTCATTGTATCACTATAGATAAAGTTACAAAGTTGTTCATGATAAGGTTTCAGTCACACAATGTCTCAACACCCTTCCCTTCACCTGTGTACATTTCCCACCACCAATGTCCGTCCAGTTTCCTCTCCCCACCCAATACCCTCCGTTGGAGCATTATGGTTTGCAATACAGGTACTGAAAGGTTATTATTTACCTACTTTCAGAGTTTTAATAGTGCATCTCTTTAGAGCGAGACTATCTTTATAATGCTACCAATTTTTTTTTATTTTGCTTGGGACTAGAGGATACAGCAGGGACAACATTTGTTTCGCACACAGCTGACTGATGTTCAATCCCTGACATCCCATATAGTTCCATGAGCACAATCAGGAGTAATTTCTGAGTGCAGAGTCAGGAGTTAGCCCTGATCATCACCAGGTGTGCCCCAAAAACAAAACCAGAAAGCAAGGCTTTGTTTTAGTCTCTCTTATTTATTTGCACAGTTTTGTCCCGGACCACCATGTAAGACCTATGAGGAGAGGTTCATGCAATCACAGATCTCTCTCCATATATTCCCACGTCATTGGAAATTTATTGATAGGTGGATATCCATAAGCCTAGATTACTAGTAGGAAACTTTAAGGATAAACCGAATGGAATTGCAGACTAATCTGTCCTACTCTGTACCAGAAAGTGGTAAAATTCTGACTTATACATTAAGAAGATAGTTAAGAAATTTCAACATTCTGAAGCAGGATTTGGAATATACCCACCTTCAACAACATATAAGTGTCTTGTTCGGCAGATATATCACAAAGGACATAAACTAAATAATCTAATAGGCAGTCAGAGTCTTTGAAAAGTCTATAGGGCACTCTTTTATTTTATTATATTACCGTGAGATAGACAATTACAAAGATGTTTCATGATTGGGTTTCAGTCATATAGTGTTCCAGCACCCATCCCTCCACCAGTGCACATTTCTCAATACCAATGTGCCCAGTTTCCGTCCCACCCCCACCCCCCAGCCTGCCTCTATGGCAGATACTTTTCTTTTTTTTTTTTTTTTTTTTTTAATTTTTTTATTATACCACAGTGAAACATACAATTACAAAGGTGATCATAATTGGTTCTTGGTAATACAGTATACCAGCACCCATCCCTCCACCAGTGCCCCATTTCCACCACCAATGTACCCCACCCCTCCTGCCCACCCCCATGCTGCCTTAATAGCAGGTACCCCAGTTTCCTGTCTTTCTCTCTCTGTCTCTCCCTCTGTCTCTGCATATCTCTGCCTCTTATTTTACACATTGTGGCTAGCCCTGCAGGTATTTAGAGTTTATCACTTAAGTCTCTTTGTGTATATTCAATGGTGAGTCTTAATCTATGGCAGATACTTTTCTTCTCTTTCTTTTTGCACATTGTGGTTTGCAATACAGTCACTGAGAGGTTATCATTGTGTGTACGTGTGTGTGTATATATATATACATATATATGTACATATATATATATATATATATATTCCGTTTACCTATTTTCAATACTCACTTCTAGTTTAGTGTTACCATTTCCAACTATTATTGTCAAAATGGTCCCTTCTCTATCTTACCTACACACTTGCACACTTGTGGTAGCGTCTAACCATTGACAAGTCTCCTGGCCCCTGTTTACCTGACCTCTTATACTATTTTTTTATATCCCACAAATGAATGCAGTCATTCTACATCTGTCCTTTTCCTTCTGACTAATTTTATTCAGCATTATACTCTCCAACAGACAGACAAAATCCACAAGTCCAGCACAGTTCCAAAAGGCTTTTACTTTTGGAAAAAGTTAAACTGTTACTACAATCCAGGACGAGAGGTTCTGTAGACCTGCTGGTCAGACGTCTCTGACCTTGCGCTCAGGTCCAGATGCCTCCCACCAAAATGACCCCTTTTCCCTAAAATGTAGCTTTTCTCTCTCAAAGTGCACCAAACAAAAAAAGGCGGGTCACCTTGTGGGCCAGAAGTTGCAAAGTCAAAAGCCAGGACTCACATGCAAATCTCCAGGTGAACCACAGCTATTTTTTTTAAATAAGCAACATAGATCCATTGCTAGGGATATCTTTGGCTGTAGAAGTAGCAGCAGGAAGGCCAGAGAGATAAAACAAGAGGGAAGACACTTGATAGAGAAACAGAACTGCCAAGCCTTCAAAGGCAGAGTTGGGATTCTGTACAGTTAAAGTAAGAGATAAGACATACACTTATACACAGCCCATTCTTTCCTGGCACAGCCCCATTAAAAATCCCCCACACCCCACTTTTTTGGTTATGGTATAGCTGCAGAAATATATTTGAAAAGTGTGTAGAGTGAGCAAGACTGGAAACATTCCCACAGCTAGCACTGAGTCATAACTGAGAGCGACTCTCTCACAGCGAGCACTGAGTCATAACTGAGAGCGACTCTCTCACAGCGAGCACTGAGTCATAACTGAGAGCGACTCTCTCCAAGCGAGCACTGAGTCATAACTGAGGGCGACTTTCTCACAGCGAGCACTGAGTCATAACTGAGGCGACTCTCTCCAAGCGAGCACTGAGTCATAACTGAGAGCGACTCTCACAGCGAGCACTGAGTCATAACTGAGAGCGACTCTCTCACAGCGAGCACTGAGTCATAACTGAGAGCGACTCTCTCACAGCGAGCACTGAGTCATAACTGAGGGCGACTCTCTCACAGCGAGCACTGAGTCATAACTGAGAGCGACCTCTCACAGCGAGCACTGAGTCATAACTGAGAGCGACTCTCATTGGCTGCTCGTGTCACTCATTGCCGTCCTCCCTGCCCCTCCTCCCTTCCCCTCACGCTCATTATTCTGTTTTGTTGGCTTGGCCTTGTGGCCTCCACGTTCTGTCTTTATATAGTCCTGTTCTTTAGATGTGGAAATTGTATTATTTTTTTTCTCAGTGATGCTGGTGGGAGTCCCTTAATGAGCTGGGAACATAGTTCTGGAAGAGCAGTTCCCAGTCCTGCTTCTTCTGGCCAAATAAAACACTCTGGCACCTAAGGCTGAGTAAATTTAGCGAAACATTTTGGACTCTTGAAGAATGACTGTGTGTCCAGGATTCAGTTGAAGTTGCATGGTTAGATTTCCCAGAGAACAACTCTACTGGTATAGAAACTTCCCCAAAGATAAGTGAAATTCAGTGTGAACAAGATGGGTTTTTTCCAGTCATGTGACAACATACAATAAAGGAAACAATTCAACAGTACTATATATGGCATACTTTGCCTATGAGATGCAAGTTAAACTGATTGACTTGCTAGAAAATGAGCCAGAGAGATAGTGCAGTAGGTAGTTCCTTGCATGCAGCTGGCCTCTGTTTAATCTCCAGCCCTGCATATGGTCCCTGAATACCAGCACAAGTCATTCCGAACACAAAGCCAGAGGTATCCCTGAGCATTGCTGGGTGTGATCCAAAGATCCCCCAAAATAAAAAGAAGTCCTAGAAAGCATGAATAAATTTAAATGAAAGTACATGATGTTGATGTCCACATCAATAATAGAAAAGACAACATGTCACAATGTAGTAAACTTGATAAATATAGCAAGCTTGTAGTCATAGAGAGCTCTTCATCTAACAGTTAGAAACTATAAATTCTGTTCTAAACACTTTGAAACGTTTAAAGTTTTTCCAGCCATGCAAAAATGTTTATTTATTTTCTTGTTGACTCATTAGCAATACCATGTCCTTGCATCTACACCTAAAATATAAAACATTCATTCAAAAGGATATATGTCCACCTGTGTTCATCATAGTGCTTAGCTTTGTGACGAATAATAGACAAGTGACGAAAACAACCCAAATCCCATTGTCCAGCAAGAAATGAATAGATTAAGAATTTGTGGTATATATACACATGGAATATTATGCAACTCTAATGAAGATAAAACAGTGCAATTTCCACAACATGGATGGAACTAGAGAATACCATGCTGAGTGAAGTCAGTCAGGAGGAGAGGAATAGATACACAATGATCTCTTTCATAAGTAGAACTTAAAGATACACAACAAGGTAGCAACAATGGGCCAAGGGCAACAACAGAACAGATTCACAAAACTGAGTTGGATGGAGCCGGGACAGGGGAGGAATTGAAAGTTTTCCATATTGGTTGGGGTAGGAGCTATAGTCTAGTGGGTAGGGCGTTTGCCTTTGCACGCGGCCAGCCTGTGCCAGCCCGGGTTCGAACCGCTGCTTCCCATATGGTCCCCGAGCACTGCCAGGAGTGATTCCTAAGTGCAGAGCCAGGTGTAACCCCTGAGCATCGCTGGGTGTGACCCAAAAAAAAAAAAAAAAAAGAAAGTTTTCCATATTGGGAACACTTGGAGGAAGGTGGTGGGTACATTGGTGATGAGTTTTGTTTAGGAATCAAGTAAACTGGAATTATGTACATGTGAAACCATTATTAACAGTGTTGCTAACTACTGTACCTCAAGGAATAGCAAAAGGTAAATAAATAAATATTCAAAAATAATTTAAAATCTCATGTACCAAGGTGGAGGGAGAGGTTGGAGGTGAAAGGTGCCCTTGAGACATTGGCATAGGGAGACACTGATGGGGAGTGCGGAGTTTGAACATTGTATGCCTGATACTATTATTAGCAGTTTTTGTAAATCACAATGCCTGAATAAAAGATTTCTATTAGAGGGCTGAAGGCATAGCTCAGAGGACTGGAGTACATATTTGGGTTCAGTCACGAGTACTGTATGTCCCGGAGCACACTGGGAGCAACTCCTACCTTTATCCCATTCCTGCTGCCCCCTGCCCCCGCACTGAGCCAAGAGATAACTCCTAAGCACCAGGTGTGACCCCCAAAATCAAAAATTAAATAATAGAAATAAAATATAATTATCATATGGTCTGTCAGCACCACTCATATGCATTTACCTAATGGATGAGACAACTAATTCAAAAATACATTTGTATCCTGATGCTCATAACATTATTATTCACAATATTCAAAACACAGAGTCTAACTCAATTGTCAGCACATGACTAAATAAACTATGGTATGTATTCTCAGTGGAATACCACTCTGTGATTTTAACATAATTTTAACATTTTATGCCTTTGGGGTAAACTGAAGGATCTTGAGTGATTATGCTACAGAATAAATTTTAAAAATTATGTAATGGTTCAAATGTGGAATTTAGCAAGTAGTTGTTTCTTCTCTCCTTACTGTTCTTCAAATCATCAAATAATCAAGCTGGCATAGTTATTAACAAGAGAAGAACAAATTTCATTTTAGAGATATTGAACCTCAAAGATCATATGCAATCAGAATAAGTGACAAAGCAGGCAGCTTTCATTCCTGTTGACAAACAGTACATTTATGGGAAACTGACAAAAGAAACAGGTTTTGCTTGGTGAAAAATTAGGGAAAAGCTTTGTTTATGCAGCCCTAAATTTCCGTCCTGCTAATAAATTCTCTTTCTGAGTTCCTGCAGCCTTCCTTTCACCTGGGAGATTTATTCGCTTCATTTAAACAAACAAAGAAATACCAGCTTGCCCTTAACATATCTGATTTCAGTTTAATTCAAATTAAGTAGCTTCAATTCAAAATGAATCAATCTGCGCAAAATGGCATATTTGAGAAACGTCTGTTTTGTTCTGTTTAGAAACCTTACCGCATTTGGGATTGGTGCTGTTTTCTAATGTTAACCATTGAGATATTTAGTGATAGCTTTTGTAGTTTTAATATACATTTCTCTAGTAACTATTTACTGCAGGAAATATTTTCATGAACTAATATTTCATGAACTAATTTGCATTTTGCGTGTTTACATGTTTGTACCTGCTTTTTCAGTGTTGGATTTTGAGAATAATTTTTAATTAATCAGTTCATTTATTTTAATCATCAAATAAGTGGGCTTTCATTAAATACTTACTAAATTAAAACCACTATTGGGCAGGGATTTTGCTCATCAATAGGACATTCTTTACATGTGTGAGGTCCTGGGTTTGGTTCCTAGCAACGTACACATGCACAATCCCGCCCTCCTCAACACTATTATATGTCACTTAAAGAGAGTAATGAGACACAATAGATGTGATTTCAACCAATAAGAAATTTCTAATCTTGTTGATTACATTTTACATAAAACAGACAAAAATTTTAAAAAGGCTAGAGTATATTTTCTTTATACTTCACTGAATATATTTCTGTGAACAGGATCTATGGATTTGTGTCTAATACACAGTATTAGATTTTTTTTTTAGATTTGGGACTTTAATTTTTTTTAATTCATTATACCACTGTGTGATATACAATTACAAAGATGTTTATGATTGGGTTTCAGTCATGCAGTGGTCTGGCACCCTTCCCACCACCAATGTCCCCAGATTCCCTCCTCCCTCACCGCCAGCCTGTTTCTATGGCAGGCACTTTTCTTCTCTCTGAGAGTAATTAGTGTTCGTATGCAGATTATGATGTCCTTTGTGAGAAAAGTGATTTTCTTTTTGCTTGTTTATTTGCTTGTTTGTTTATTTGTGGTTTTAGGGCCACATCCAGTGATGCTCAGGACTTACTCCTGTCTCTGTGCTCAGGGATCACTCTGTGCAGGCTCAGGGAACCATGTGGGTAACAGGGATCAAACCTAAGTCGTCTGAGTGCAAAGCAAGTGCCCTACCCACTGTGTTTTCACTTGTTAGTTGCTTTTCATATTTTAAACAGGATGTTCTAATACAAATGTCTTCAGTTTTGATAAGTGTAATTTCTCAGTTTTTCTTTATATTGCTTATAGTTTTGGTATCAAACTTAAGAACTGTAGGGCCGGAGCAATATTACAGTGGTTTGGGCATTTACCTTGCATATGGCCCACCCAGGTTCAATCCCTGGCATCCGTGACGTTCCCCCTGAATACTACCAGGACAGAATCCTGAGCACTGATCCAGGAGTAACCTCTGAGCATCACTGGATGCAGCCATAAAACAAAAAGAACTTTCGCTATTAAAGCCTGTATATCCCTCACTCAGAGTTTTCTTATTTTACCTTTACTTTTAAGCTTGATTTATTTTGTTATTTTTGAATTAATTTTTATGTAAGGAGTCAGACTTAGGTTTGTTTGTAGCTAAATGGGAATTCTGACCAAGATTGATCACCAAATTTCTTCAAAAGAGCTGAATGAACCCACATCTCCGAAAGTGGAGTAAGAGTTCATTTTTTCCAGTGTGAGAAATTTTAAAACTTTGAGATAATTTTTCAAGCTCTATCATCCCTACTGCAATCTCTTAAACATTGCCCTGGGGCCCACAGCTGTCAAGGCTGGCTGGTTCTCAGATCAGGCTGGGGCAAACCTTATTCAAATGGCTCCGAGTCGGCAGGTGTGTGGCCTCTGGCAAGTTGCTTCACCCCTTCTGAACAGCTTGCTTATCTGAAAATAAATGATATAATATCTGTAAAATCTGTATGACTGTTCCATAATTAAACATTCTGCAATGTTAGTTATCTGGGCAATCTGCAATTTTGCAACTGACTCACTTTGGTGCTTAAACCTCTGTTTTTGGTTTGGATGATTTCCTTATTCTCAGCTTCCTAGAGGTGAAATTACTAAATCAAGGGAGAAAACCTTCCAGAAAGGTGATACCAAGATTGTTGTAGCACTGGGGCCAGAGCGATAGACCAATAGGTAGGGCGTTGGCCTTGCGCGCGCCGGCCCATGCCGTCCCGGGTTCGATCGCCCGGCATCCCATATGGTCCCCCGAGCACCGCCAGGAGTTATTCCTGAGTGCAGAGCCAGGAGAAACCCCTGAGCATTGCTGGGTGTGACCCAAAAAAGCAAAAAAAAAAAAAAAAAAAAAAAAAAAAGAAGATTGTTGTAGCATTGGGGGGAAGGGATGAGGTGGGAGAGGAAGAGACTTTTCTGATTTGTAAACTTGTATCACCTAGAAGCACCGGATGGTGAAGGAGAAGCATCAGATGGTGGAGGAGAAGCATCAGATGGTGGAGGAGGAGAAGCAGAAATGATGCCACAGGAGACGACTCCAGCTCAGGCCCCTTCAAGAAACCCAGACAGGTGACAGATAACTGTTTGGATTCTGAAATCATCCGGTCTGCCCCTCCACGGCATCGCCACACCTAGCATTGCTGTGGGAGGGATTTGAAGGGACCTGACTTCCTTCTTGCTTTGAAGAAACCATGTGTCATTAAGTATAAACCAACAGATTTCTTTACCACCTGAATTTTCTTTTTTATAGCATGAGTGTATTTCTGCAATAATGATATCTCAGATTTGGGTGTCACGTTTTGAGCAAAGATCTAATCTCACTCTTTCGGGCACTGTAAGTTTTCAGCTGTGTGTCTGATTGACAGTATCAGGTACCGAACCAGTCCAGAGGCTCTGAAATCCCTTTAAGAGTTTCTTCAAACTATTTGCTTTCTGTACCCCTTGGCAAGCTCAGCCAACCCTTTTCTCTGCTCCTCTATCTCTATCCTGTCAGGCTCTCAGCTCCTCCAAACTCACTCCTGCCAGCCAGGCTGAGAACCCAGTCTCTACTGACTCCTCAACTGTTTTTTTTAACTCTTATATATCCCCATCCGGACTTCCCCTCGTCAGAACTCCACCCAGCAGACCAGCCTATCACAGCCCGGCGCGGCCTTGCGTGGCCGGTTCATCAATAAATGCTGGATTTTGAGATGACTACAAGAGTATGCTACCCGCACGGCAGAGCCTGGCAAGCTACCCGTGTCGTATTTGATATGCCAGATACCAGTAACAATTATAGACCTCATTCCCATGACCTTATGGAATGATTTGAGGCTCTTTATGTTCCTGGAGCAAGCAGGTTCCCTTGGGCTCTACTTGCATGAGACAGGACATATGGAGATATTACTGGTGCCCGCTCGAGCAAATCGAAGATGAACGGGAAGACAGTGATACAGTGAGACAGTGATATATCCCCATAGTTCGGATATTGGCCATCCCTTTAAGAGTTATAGTCCATCCTTTAACTCTTAAAGGGCAGGGACCCCAACAGAGCACAGTCCCTATGGAAAGGCAAATTTAAGAACATATAGCAAAGATTGCCCTTCACACTAACCCATGATGCAGAGACATGACTTGCCACCGGCAGGGCTGTTGGGCCCTTTGATCTCTGCCCAGCATGTGTTGTTGTATTAGGCCTTTTTCCTTCTTTCCAGGGCAAACCTGGAGATATTCTGGGGCTATTCCTGACTCTATGCTTAGGAGTAACCCCCTGGTGGTGCTAGGTGACCATATATATCTGTATGCTGCCAGCGATTCAAACCAGGATCTGTAGGATGCAAGGCCTTGACTCTCTATCTCTCCCTCCCCTCTCTCTCGGATGGATGAAATCTTATTGAGAAATCTACTTCCTTCATATTACAAGCTGCTGAATAAACTTTAATCCCTGCATCTATTGACCTCTAATTTCCTTCTTTTTATTGTTTTTAATTGGGTCACCATGAATTACAAAGTCATTCATGATTGAGATTCAGGGGTACAGTGTTGCAACACCAATCTCTTCACCAGTATCAGTTTCTCTCCACCTCCCAGTCCACCTCTATGGCAGGCACTTTTTCTTTTCCTCTGAGGCGCAGTGGTTTACAGGACTGCTGCTGATAGGGTTTCCTACATAGTTTCCTACATACCAATTTTCCTCCTTTCAAAGAAACCAGCCCTCCTTCCTTCTGTCATAGTGGTCCCTTCCCCTATTCCCTGACCTATTCCTCTTCCCAAGTCCAACTGTGGCCCCCAGTGGCAAGCTTCCTACCAAGGACCATTCCTTCTGCTCTTCATTTTTGTTGCCTTTGTTATTCAACTACTTTGTTTCTTTGTATTCCACATATGAGAGAGATCATTCTGTGTCTGTCCTCTGACTAACTTCTCTCAGCATGACACTCTCCAGACCCATCCACATAGCAGAAAATTGCATGCTTTCATCTTTTTATGACCTAGTAATATTCCATTTTGTACCCATAGCTTAGCTTCTTCATCTAGTCATCTGTTCTCAGGCACTTGGGTTGTGTTCGGATTTGGGCTATTGTGAATAGTGCTGCAGTGAACATAGAGGTTCAGATGTCTTTTCTGCATTCAGTTTCTGGACCCTTGAGATATATTCCCTGGAGTGGAATTGCTTGGTCATAGGGAGGTTCAATTCCTACTTCTTTGAAGAATCTCCATGTTGCCTTTTTAAAAAGCGGGACAAGCTGACAGTCTCACCTGCAGTGAATGAGGTTCCTCATCCTCTGCATCCACACTAACACTGGTTGTTGTTTTCATGCGTGCCAGGCTCTGAGGCATGAGCTGATATCTCAATATGGTTTGACTCCCATTTTCCTGGTGATTAGTGATAGAGAGCCACTCAGGCCTTGTGTATTTTTCTGCCTTTTGTAGCCGTCCATCCTGATTGATGACCCTATGTGACTTTTAAGGAACTGTCATTCCAAAGTTAGCAGCTTTGTGGCAATAATTTCTGGTCTTATCGTTGGTGGCCCTGAATCCATTGTACTAAACAGTGACTGTTTCCAGAGTTTGTAACTAGGTTCAGAGTAAGGATGAGAAGCTGCTTAGTTTCATATTTGTTTACAAGCTAACTGTAAGTGTAGGATCATAGGCAACTTCAGTTCTCTGCTTCAGTTAAGTGGTACAACGTTGAGATGCAGTTACAGAACTACAAAACTGAATGAGTTTGTTTTATGAAGAAATTTCAACAGTGATTGGCACAGAGTAATAAGCACTAAATTATTATCTCAATGAAATGTATTTCTATTTTTACATTCTGTTTTTTCTTTATGAGAATGGTGATGCAATACCCTTGATGTAGTCATCTTGCTCTTCTCTCTAAACACTAAGTACTTAGCTTCAACGGACCTATTTAGGTGTTATCACATGGTGCCAGGAATTAAACCCAGAGCCTCACACAAAAGGATTATGCTGTACCACTTGAGTCATTACAATGGCCCCAGTTTCAGTTTTAACATTCTCTTTTTTTTTTTAATTGAATCACAGTTACAAAGTTGTTCATGATTTGGTTTCAGTCAAACAATGTTCCATCACCCATCCTTTACCAGCGCAGAGCTAGGAGTAACCCCTGAGCACTGCTGGGTGTGAACTCCCCAAAAAAAGAAAAACAGGAAAAGGTTTGATCCTTCATATCCCTTGGTCCCCTAGGCCCCAATAGGAGTGACTTCCAAGAGTAGCTGGGAGTAGCTCCTAAACACTGCCAGATGTGACCTGACACCCTTCCCTCCCTCCAATAGGAAAATTAGAAAAGAAATTGATCTATGTTATGTGACTTGAATTATTTTCAAAGTTGCTTAATGTCTTTGCTGTTCTTTAAAGGCTATTTTTGCTTACTTGTTTATTTATTTATTTTTGCTTTTTGGGTCACACCCGGTGATGCTCAGGAATTATTCCTGGCAGTGCTGGGGGACTATATAGGATGTCAGGGATCAAACCTGGGCCAGCCATGTGCAAGGCAGATGCCTTCCCCACTGGACTATCTCTCTAGCCCCTTTAAAGGCTTATTTTTATGCCCAATTGGGAATATTTTTTCTCTCTGTGCTGCCAAATATGAACCTCACATTCCTGCTACAAGTTCATACCTCCTGTCTATCCGCTATTCGAAAGAGAAGATTCATAACTTACAAAGGGGTTTAGCCATAAAACTACATCATCTCTAGCAACCATTGCACATCTAAATCATTGTCCTTGGCCTGCTCAGTAATGTGAATATAAACCAATATGTGATCTGCCAAGTTCTTTTATTTTCCCAGATGAGCTTTCCAAAATAAATTATTAATTTCCCTACTCCTAGAGATTGCATCATCCCTTTCTCTCCCCCACATCAAGGATTTCAGAGCCAGGCCTAGTGACTTTGGGATTATGGTTCCCAAATATAATCCCTCATGAGTAATTCTGGGACTTCTCACTAATGCATCCGTGATGTCAGTAACCTTCCATTGATTCCGTGACCCATCCTTTTCCCCTCAGGCATCACACAGCACTTTTTTTTTCTAAAACTAATTTATCTTTTGAGATCCCAAAATGAGTTTTCAGCAAGAGTTCTTATCTAGTGCACTCCTTCCTCCCTTTCTCTGGTAATAGATTGTGTTTTAACATTGGGTTTTCCTTTCTTTATCGTCAAAAAAGATCTTCCTTAAAAATGTTAAGACAAGACAAGACTGTCCGATTCAACTCCTGAATTACGTTCTTCCCTTCCACACTGCCGTCTCCATAGTAGCTCGAAACAGAAAATGATTCATTAGCTCATAGCCTTTGTTATCTCACAGGCATGATTTAACTTGGTCCCTCTGGCTTTCTGTCTCTCATCAGATGTCAGTCAAGTTTTGTGCTGTGGTTTGGAGGCTCAACTTGGAGAGTCGTCCTCAGAACCCGTCCATGTAGCTGTTGGCAGGCCTCAGTCCTTGACATCATAAGCCTCTCCTCTGGGCTGCCTCACACATTGCTGCTGACTCTCTGTGGCCACATAATCCAAGAATCAGTGAGCAAGAGCACCCAGGATAGACGCTTCCGTCTTTATAACCTCATGTCAGAGCTGACCTCTCTTGACTCTACCATGTTCTGACATAGGAGTAAGTCAGCAACTCTAGTTCACTTCAGGTTGACTATCAGAGGACAGTTTAGTTTTTAAGGGTAGCTGTTCTGGAATGTGGCCACCAGAGTCTGTTCTCTAGCTTTCAGTGATTCACACTCACCTTGCATGCAGAAGAAATTCAACCGCTCCCAAAGCTTGCAGAATTCTTCCCCCATGACAACATAACTCAGGTGACAGAAAATGAAAATCGTTCTCTAAATTAAGTAAATGAAGGAACAGTTGAGTTCTTTGGTTTCTTATATATAACTCTTTTGAGTACATTTTGTCTCAACCTATAAAAATAAGAGTCAAATTATTTGTACCCCATATGTGGGTCAAGAAGAGTAATTTCTGTAGAAATTTCTGGTCAAAGAAGAGGCACGAGTATATATTGTTCACAGCATCTTTAAAGTGTTGGGAGGGTTTTGTTTGTTTTTTTTTTTGGTGTATGTTTTTGTTTTCTCATTAAGCTTAAGTCTTGGGCTTCTTCAGTGCTCTTGAATCTACGTTGGGTTCTTTCATTCTGCCCTCTGGGTCTATCCTTATTATTGCTGTTGTTAATGAAAGGTACAGGTGTTTGCAACTAAGCAGCTCTTTTTCTTTTTTGGGGTATGGGGGTTGGGTGGTTGTTGCAGGACTCCTCTAAGGGCCGCTGCATCTGCTCTGAATTGCCGCCTGCAAATCACTTCATAGATAAGGGGGTAGTCTAAATGTGGCAGTTTATCTGACCATGTATGCTGTACTAGCTGGTATAAATATTCTCGCATGCTACCACAATCATCGTGGGACTAGCTAGATCTTACCAGCATATTTGCCTGGCCACGTAGGACCCCTAAGTAATTAGACCAGAGAGAAATGCTGTTTGCCTCCAAGCAAACAAGCATGGCTCCCTGATATACTCAAAGGCAACAGAATACAAAACTACAATGAAGTAGAAGAGACTTGTGAAGTCTTGGAGAAATATTTAACTGGCATTAGTATTAGTCTTTGGTACAGAGACATGCCATCTCAGAAACCCCCTTCTCTACCCTATAAAGGCATTTCCAGGCAGATCTTGGCTCAAAACATTAGCATACTAAAGGGCCTAGGTGAGGTGCAGGGGAGGGATTACCTAAGGGCATTTAACCCTCCCTGCTTTCCATAACAGTGGGAGGAAGGTCTGAGTGGCAGGGGTATAAAACTAGCCTGTTTCCTCTCTCCAGTGCTTCTTTTTGGGCTCTCTCTTTGTGAGCGCTCACCCTTCTTGGGAGTCTTGTCTTCTTCTCCTTTTTACAAGGCCTTTACACGTGGTGGCCACCATCTTGGCCTACATGTGGCTGGGGTTCTGGCCTGGAATCCTAAGCACTGGGCTTTTCCTTTTGCTGATTTGTATGCCTGAACCTGTGATAAGTAAACCCTTTTAAAACTGCATCGGATTCCTGAGTTTTTATCCATTCCTCGCCGGCTCCGGATGTAGAAGGGAACCTGCTTCCCGGCACTGTTGGGGACCCCGGAGGAGCTCAAAGTTTACTCCTGACTCTGCACTCAAGAATTACTCTGACGGGGCCCGGAGCGATAGCCAAGCGGGTAGGGCGTTTGCCTTGCACGCAGCTGGCCTGTGCCGGTCTGGGTTCAATCCCCAGCATCCCATATGGTCCCCGAGCACTGCCAGGAGTAATTCCTGAGTGCAGAGCCAGGAGAAACCCCTGAGCATCGCGGGTGTGACCCAAAAAGCAAAAAAAAAAAAAAAAAAATTACTCCTGGCGGTGCTTGAGGGACCATATGGGATGCCGGGATCGAACCCAGGTTTGCTTGCAAGGCGAGTCAGGACAGAAGTTCTCCTCTACCTCCAAAGATGCCAGGAGAACAGATGAAAACTCACGAGTCCGGTGCAGTTCCAAACAGGCTTTTAATAGTACAAAAAGCTCTTCCACAGCACTCCAATATAATGAACAAACTTTAGCTCTGGTCCAAACTTAGACCATACGAAAAGAGCCTAAGTCTCCCACCAAAGAGAGAGGATCTCACCCGAGCTGAGTCCTACCCAGAAGAAGGAGCAAAAGGCCAAAGAGCAAAAAGCAAAAGGCTGAAAGCCGCAAGGCTGAGGAGCCCAAAGCCGGAAGCTAAAATGCCCAAAAGGCAAAAGTGAAGGGGCCTCAAGTCAGCCCCTTATATACACCAAAGTAATCCAATCGGGAGGGTCACGTCAACAAAGAACTCTAAACAGAATGTAGTGCCACACCCTATTGCAGGTATAAACAAAGGTTATGCCAAGGTCTAATCCTGAGATTATCTCTTATGTAAAACATTGGAGGGGCTGGTATAAAGTAATACATCTTAACTTCATGAGCTTCATGTAATCTAGATAGTACCCACAAGGTCCTTCTTATTATTATCTGCACCAGGGTGATTCTGAGTATCTTGTTCTCATGTACTGAAAGGGTCACACTCGCCTGCTTAGAGCAAACTAGTATGATCCTTCCTATAGTCTTCCTATAGTCTCAGTGTAGCCAGGGTGATAGTCTCCTGGTAAATTCTGACTGTCCCACGCTGGGTACAGTGGGTATAAGAGAGGAGCTGTGCCCAATCTAGAAAACATAGAAGTCTTAGTAGATATATAAATCAGAAGTTATTCAATCAAGGTGACTTCTGTAACTGCCACACCCTCTAGCAGTGTTTACATAGAAGAGAGGTCTCATTAGAATGAACTTTGACTTAAGTAGATTAAACTGGGAGTGGGCAAAACAACAAAACTCCCAGAATAGCTAAACCTGTCCTCCAACACCTGGTGACCCCACATTGCTCAGGCAGTGAATTTACAAACCCTAGTTGATCAGGTATCATCACTAATATCCCCCTGTGCACTGCTTGGGAGCCCACAGACACTTGTGGCTGCCCTGTGATTCTGCTAGAAGTTCACCCAACTAGGCAGAAGACAAACCCACGAATCTTTTCCAGGTAAACCTTTCTGTGCCATAGGCGACAACTAAGGAAATCTGTCCCTTTAACTGGGCTGGTGAAATAACCCAATGTGCTGAGCACATACTTTACATGCTGGAGACCCAAGGTTCAAGCCATAGCTGTGCATTTCTGAGCAATTCCAGGGAATGATCCTCAGGTGCAAAATAGGACGTAACCTTGGAGCACTGTCAGATTAGTCCTCAAAATACAACCAGAAATTCCCTTTAATTCCTAAAAATATGTTTGAAAGAATTTCTTTGGCACACCTTTTTTTAAAATTTTATTTTGTTTTAATTTTTTAAATGTTATTATACCACCGTGAGATAGACCATTACAAAGTTGTTTATGATTGGGTTTCAGTCACACAGTGTTTCAGCACCCATCCCTCTACCAGTGCACATTTCCCATCACCAGATTCCTTCCCCCTCCCACAACCTGCCTCTATGGCAAATACTTTGTCCTCTCTCTCTCTCTCTTCCTCTCTTTCTCTCTCTCTCTCTCTCTCCCTCTCCCTCTCTCCCTCCCTTCTCTTGCACATTGTGGCTTGCAATACATATATTTAGGAGTTATCATGTATATCCCTTTGCCTACATTCAGTGCTTAGTTCTAGTATGGCATTACTATTTTGGCACGCCTTTAATTTTGTTTGAGGAGCTCTTAATGTGATTGAGTAACGCCCTAAGTACCATGTAGTTTTTTCTGAGGTCTTAAATAGATATTTTAGTCACATCCTTGATTTTATTGAATGTTTTTAGAGCTAATCTCCCTCCCTTTGATTTTTTTTCCTATAAGCCACCAGAAGAAATGACTGCTTCAACACCACTAGTAAATCTCATTGGCTATGTTACACTTAACATTAGTTGTACACTTTTTCTGTCTTTCAGATAACAATAGACTACAGTTTTGCTAAGCATTCTCCTGCCGCACTATAGGGATTCCCTTTCCTCTAGTTTCTCTACTTTCTGGACCAGAGATAATTCAGCAGATATGGCCTTGCACACACAGTTGACCTGAGCTTGTTACCCAGCCCTGCAAATGCTCTCTCAGCTCCCGCATGAGTGACCCCGAACACAGAGCAAGGGGTAATCCCTGAGCTCAGTCAGTTGTGACCATAAACAAAAACCTTTTTTTTTTTTTTTTTTTAGTGAGTAGGGCACTTGCTTTGCACACAGCCAACCTGGGTTTGATCTCCAGCACCTCGTAGTCCTCTGAAGCCAATCACTAATTCCTGAGACCCCTGAGTATGACC
Source organism: Cryptotis parvus (assembly GCA_021461705.1). NCBI lineage: Eukaryota > Metazoa > Chordata > Mammalia > Eulipotyphla > Soricidae > Cryptotis > Cryptotis parvus. The sequence continues at coordinate 61,975 of JAJIBD010031392.1, forward strand.
CAGAAGCCATCTTACTTTCTTCATGCTTCCCTCTCGGTATCTCAAAGTCCCAAATTTTGTGAACAGTGTGTTTGAATATACTATCTCTACATCAAGCCCTTTATGCTTTATACATTTCAAAGTGATTAGCAGAATCGGCACACTCCCAACACTTCAGGGTTCATGACAGTGAGGGAAAAGGCTTACTGTTTATTTTAAATATTACACAATAAAATGCACAGACATGTACTAAATGTAACATTTAGTGAGTCTTGATCAATTCATGTAGTTCTATAACACACATAAGATAGAGAAAATTATTTTCACCCGAGAAACCTCTCATGGCACATCCCACTCCATCACCATGCCCAAACTCTTTACCACAGGTTTCTGCCAACACCTAAATTGTTGTATTGCTTGTTCGGAGGAAGGTGGTGTTATTTACTTGGATTTTGTTTGTTTTTGTAGTGTCAGAAATCAAACCCAGGGTTTCACTAATGTAAAGCATGTGCTTCAGCACTGAGCTACATCCCTAACCCAAAATTGATTTTGTCTATTCTATAATTTCATGTTTTCTTCTTCCTTTTTTGTTTTCCACCCTTCCTTTTGTTGTTGCAGTGAGCAAAGATTGACTGAAGTGTACCAGAGATCACAGTGTGTTGTCACACTTTGTGGGGTTCACAACCATGGCAGAGATCACACTGTGTTGTCATACTTTGTGGGGTTCTACAACCATGACAGAGATCACAGTGTGTTGTCACACTTGGTGGAGTTCACAACCGTGGCAGAGATCACACTGTGTTGTCACACTTTGTGGGGTTCACAACCGTGGCAGAGATCACACTGTGTTGTCACACTTTGTGGGGTTCACAACCATGGCAGAGATCACACTGTGTTGTCACACTTTGTGGGGTTCACAACCGTGGCAGAGATCACACTGTGTTGTCACACTTTGTGGGGTTCACAACCGTGGCAGAGATCACACTGTGTTGTCACACTTTGTGGGGTTCACAACCGTGGCAGAGATCACACTGTGTTGTCACACTTTGTGGGGTTCACAACCGTGGCAGAGATCACACTGTGTTGTCACACTTTGTGGGGTTCACAACCATGACAGAGATCACAGTGTGTTGTCACACTTTTTGAGGCTCACAACCATGGCAGAGTCATAAGAATCACACAGGGCCTGGAGGGCAGTCCTGGGGTCTCAGGCCTAGGATATAGGACCATGCCTGGGAGACAGGTCCCAGGTGGAATTAAATTCTAACATAAATGCTCTTTTGTTCAAGGCTTCTTTTTTGATTCAGCACAGTGTTATTTAGCTCTATGCGTATTGATTGTAATAGTTCTTTTTTATCTTTCCTTTTTTTTTTATTGCTTTTTATATATTAGTCTGGTAGGCTAGTTATAAAATATCACAGACTTGAATGCTTTGGTTTCCCAGAAATCTTTCTCCTCCGTTTCGGAGAGTCATCTTGCATATCCTCATCTGTCATTCCACCATTTTCTATTAGATTAACCCCACCCTAATGACTTCAGTGATCTTTATTTGCCTTCTTCAAGAACCTGTCTTCAAGTAAACTTAGGGTTTCAGCTTTTGAATGGAGGGAGAGATCGTCACCATTCAATCCATCAGTTGTGCAAGTAAATCAGAGTTTGGGTCACACACAGCAATGCTCAGGGGTTACTTGTGGCTCTGCAGTCAGGATTCACTCCTGGTGGTGTTGGGGGACCATATGGGATGCTGGGGATTGAACTTGGGTCTGTCATGTACAAGGCAAACACCATACCCGCAGTACTGTCACTCAGGCCCCATATTCACCTATTGATGGATGCCTGAGGCTTCCTGCATCTGTTGGGAGCATTCGTAGAGAAGTTTTTTTGTGAAAATATATATTTACTTCTCTTTGGCCCAATTAATTCTGGAGTGACGTCTCCAGACTCTATAAAACGGACATCCCAGTAGCAGCACACCTGATTGGATGGGATGTATTGTAAAAAGCCAACCAATCTCGGCTAACAAAAACATTAACACGGAAGGCTTAACTTGCTGCTGTAGCTTGGTAAACTCTCAGACAAAGATTTAATGTCCCTAGTTGTTGCAGGACTCCTCTAAGGGCCGCTGCATCTGCTCTGAATTGCCACCTGCAAATCACTTCGTAGATAAGGGGGTAGTCTAAATGTGGCAGTTTATCTGACCATGTATGCTGTACTAGCTGGTATAAATATTCCCCCATGCTACCACAATCATCGTGGGACTAGCTAGATCTTACCAGCATATTTGCCTGGCCACGTAGGATCCCTAACTAATTAGACCAGAGAGAAATGCTGTTTGCCTCCAAGCAAACAAGCATGACTCCCTGATATACTCAAAAGGCAACTAAAATACAAAACTACCATGAAGTAGAAGAGACTTGTGAAGGCTTGTAGAAATATTTAACTGGCATTAGTATTAGTCTTTGGTACAGAGACATGCCATCTCAGAAACCCCCTTCTCTACCCTATAAAGGCATTTCCAGGCAGATCTTGGCTCAAAAAATTAGCATATAAAAGGACCTAGGTGAGGTGCTGGGAGAGATTCCCTTAGGGCATTTGACCCTCCCTGCTTTCCATAACAGTGGGAGGGGAGGTCTGAGTTTCAGGGGTATAAAACTAGCCTGCTTCCTCTCACGTTGCTTTTTGGGCTCTCTCTTTGTGAGCTCCCACCCTTCTTGGGAGTCTTGTCTTTGTCTCCTATTTACAGGGCCTTTACACGTGGTGGCCGCCATCTTGGCCTACACGTGGCTGGGGTTCTAGCCTGGAATCCTAAGCATCAGGCTTTTCCTTTTGCTGATTTGTATGCCTGAACCTGTGATAAGTAAACCCTTTTAAAACTGCATCGGATTCCTGAGTTTTCATCCATTCCTCGCCGGCTTCGGAGGTAGAAGGGAACTCGCTTCCCGGCACTGTCGGGGACCCGGCGGGAGCTCCCCGACATCTAGTGTGTTGATTGAAGTGTACCAGAGATCACAGTGTGTTGTCACATTTTGTGGGGTTCACAACCGTGGCAGAGATCACACTGTGTTGTCACACTTTGTGGGACAAACCGTGTTGTTCCACAAATTATTGTCACCCCAGAAACCTCTCACGGCACATCCCACTCTGCTAAATCTAAAAGGGGATCCAGTGGTAAAATACAACAATTTTCACAAATTTTCATCTACTGAAATATTTTTTGATTATTCTGATACAGCAGGAGCTAAGGTGGAAAGGGCCAGGTCAAATGTAGCCAGTCACACCCATGGAATAAGTACCAATCAGAATGTAGAAGGGGACACCTGGGGGTGGGATTTGGCAGCAAATAAAAGGCACCCTCTGGGTCCTCCCCGCCCCTCTTTCTGGCCTGCCACTCCAATGCTGGCTCCTCTCTCCCTCCCCAGATCAGGTAGGGGCGGCATGCCCAGGTACAGGGCCCAGTACAGATAGGCCACGGGAGGCCAGGCAAGGACAGATACAGGTATGGGCCGGGCTCAGAGGCCCAGGTTACAGTAGAGCTTAGATCCCCAGGATAGCTCAGGTTCAGGCAGGGCACGGATGCACAGGTAATGGCACTCTGAGGACAGGCGTAGTACCCATATGCACAGGGTAGTGGCTGGAGACTTAGGAAAACCGGGACAGGACAACAAGGGCCGCTGGGATACAGTTGGGAGGCCCAGCGGCAAGTATAGAGCACAGGGATGTTGGCACATGCATGTGGCTTTGGCCGGAGGCTGGGAGAGCATACAGAGGACAGAGAGAGCAACACAGGAACAGGACCGGGCCAGCGTTCATGGGAGGCAAGTTGGCTGTGTAGGACAGGACCAGGAATTTGTTCACGGTTAACAGAGAGGCCTAGACATTTGGGGAGGGACCTGGAATCATCGGTACAATAAGCTAACTTTCAGTCTTCTGAGTTTTAATTGTAAATCTTTCATACAGTTATCAAGAACCCACTAGCACTAGAAAATCCACTTTTGCGTTAACAATTTAGTTAGACATTGTGGTAACAAACAATGTATAATAAGTAATTGTGGTCCTACTATGGGGCCAGGCTTGAGGGGTGGTTGGAGAAATGGAGACAGTGGTGGAGGGAAGGTGACAGTAGTGGGTGGATTGGTGTTGGACTATTGAATGCCTATAACAAATCATCATGAACAATTTTGTAAGCCGTGGTGTTTAAATAAGTGGGAAAGGGGTCAGAGTGTCAGCACAGTGGATAAGGCATTTGCCTTCCACACTACCGACCCAGGTTTGATCCCCGGCATTCCATATAGTCCCCTGAGCACTGAGAAGAGTAATTCCTGAGCGTAGAGCCAGGAGTATTCCTGAGCATTGCCAGGTGTTATTAAAAAAAAACAACTCATGAATGAATGAATGAATGAATGAATGAATGAATGAATGAATGAATGAATAGGAAAAAGGAGTAGAATTGGTAAATTATATCTAGTTTTGTGAAACTGAAACATTTTTTCCAAAGTGATTGCACCATTTTTCACTCCCATCATCCCTGTATGAATGTTTCTGTCATTTTACATTTGTGTCAACATTTGGACTTACTGCTGTTTTAATTTTAGACATCTTGGTGGGTCTGTATCTGATAACTTTTAGACCTCCCCCTAAACTGCGAAGCTAATTCTACACCTTTTTTCTGCATTGAACACGCTTATTTGGGTTATAATCCAACGTGCAGTAATGTTTTGGTATGTTCTTTTTGGAGGGGGATTGGATTTGGTTTTGGTTTTTTGAGTTACACCTGGCCCAGCTAGGTCCTCAGGGGTCACTCTCTGTGGGATGGTGCGGGGGAACGCTGCAGTGCCCCGCACAAAATCTGGGAGCAGGGTCAGGGATTCCCTTCTGCCCTAGGGGATCTGTGGCCGGTGGATAGAGAAAGATGCAGGAATCCGGGAGGTTTTAAAATGCTTTACTTAACACAGGTTCTGGCATACAAATCAGCAATAGGATAAACCCTGTGCTTAGGATTCCCGGCTGGGCCCCGGCCATGTGTAGACCAAGATGGCGGCCACCATGTTAAGGCCCTGTAGAGAGGGAGACAAAGACAAGGCTCCAGCAGAAAGGGGAGAGCCACCCAAGAAGAGTCGCGAGCCCCAAAAGGGGCCCAAAAAGAGACAGCCTAGAAAGGAAGCAGGCTCGTCCCGCCCCCCAACTTAGACCTCCCACTTTTATGGGAAGCCAGCAGGGTCAAATGCCCTCAGGTAATTTCTCCCAGGACCTCACCTAGACCCTTTTAGATGTTAATGTCCCGAGCCAAGATTTGCCTAGGATGTGCCATTACAGGGTAGAGAAGGGAGTTTCTGAGATGGCATGCCTCTGTACCAAAGACTATACTAATGCCAGTTAAATATTTCTCCAAGCCTTCACAAGAGTCTTGTCTTTAGTTCATGATAGTTCTGTTACATTAGCTTTGAATTATCAGAGAGCCATGCTGCTTGTTTTCTTTTTTTTTTTTTTTGCTTTTTTGGGTCACACCCGGCAGTGCTCAGGGGTTTCTCCTGGCTCTGCACTCAGGAATTACTCCTGGCGGTGCTCGGGGGACCATATGGGATGCCGGGGATCGAACCCTGGCCGGCATGGGCCGGCCGCGTGCAAGGCAAACGCCCTACCCGCTGGGCTATCGCTCCGGCCCCGATGCTGCTTGTTTTCAAACAGCATTTCTCTCTGATCTAATTACTTAGAGATCCAACGTGGCCAAGCAAATATACCGGTAAGATCTAGCTAGTCAGTCCCACAATGATTGTGGTAGCATGAGAGAATATTTATAACAGCCAGTACAGAATACATGGTCAGATAAACTGCCACAATTAAACTCCCCCATCTACGGTGACCTGCGGGAGGCGATACAGGGCAGATGCAGAGGCTCTGGGCAGCTGTAGGGCAACAGGATGGATACCAGGACTTCTGTATGCAAAGCATATACTCCAACATTTTGAGCCTGGCCCCTGTCCCCGTAAAATATTTTTAATTGAAAATAAGAAATGAAAGGGTTCTCCTTCCCTACCCTTGTCACTTGTCACTTGTCTTCCGTTGTTCATCGATTTGCTTGAGTGGGCACCAGTAATATCTCCATTTGTTGGGAATGAAGTCCATTATTGTTACTCTTTTTGGCATATTGAATACACCATGTGTAACTTGCCAGGCTCTGCCGTGGCTCTGGGTTCATCCCGGGGACCCAGTCTTTTTCTATGTCAGACCATCAGCCATCCAGGGCCCACAGGGCAGAGCCCTAGGTGTAGAAAAGCCTGTCTCCTGTCTGCCACCTGCTGATGCAGCCAGGCACCGCAGTCACACCTGCAATACCTTGAGGGGCAGGTTCCCTACCCTTACCTGAGTTATTTCTACAGTGGGAACCACCTTCAGCTTTGAGTATTTTCTTTATTTGCCACCTTATAGTTCATACTGCTGGGCTTTTTTCATTTGTTTCTAACATGGTCTATTACCTTCTTGATGTAAATTATGAGGACATAGCTCTCTCAACTTGTCCCATTCCTTCGCCAACTGTTACGTTACTTGCCGACACAGTATCACGCTTTGATTAAAACAGATGTCACTATGTCATTATTTTACCATGCAAATATTCTCCAGTGTGCGAAATAAAATAGGAAGCTATAATCATCCCTCCTTATTTTAATATATCTTTATTTTCATGGCATTAATAATTACCTCATTTCTTCATCTGCCTAGCTTGCTGTATTGTTAATCACTTCCATATGATTCAGCATCTTTTCCACATGGCCATGAATAATATTTTCCATATGCTTAAATAGATTACTTATTGTTCTTTCTTGCAAACCTCCATATACTGGTTCCACTTTGAAATGTTTTTTCTCTAGGCCTGTGGATCAACTGAGAATTTTCTAGACTCCCTCTTCAACACTTTCCCAGATTAGTCTTCTTATTCACTGAATCCTGTCTCTTGTTTCTTAGCTTAGTCCTTTACTTTTCTTGAATATAGTCAGTAGTGTTTGTGGGTAGGAAATAGAGTTTCTTGAGACTTTAAATATCTGAAAATATCCTTATTTTATGCTTAGGGTGATTGACAGTTTGGCTGGATATAAAAGTCTACTCTGTAAATAAAGAGTCCTTATAATTTTGAAGGCATTGTTTCATTTATTTCTAGAATCCATTATTAATAATGCAAGGACTTAATTCATCTTTCTGATCCTTTGTATTTTATATATTGTTTTTAAATTTTTTGGAAATTTTTAGAATCCTTTGTAATGCTCTGAAATTTAAGAGCCATGTTCTTTGTTGTGCATATTTTTCATATTAATTTCATTGTATACTTAACAAGCATTTAATTTGGAATATTATGTCTAAAAAGTTTCTTTGAATTCTGAACTTTTCCTTGTGTTCACTTTTTTTTTTTTTTTTTTTTTTTTTGGGTCACAACTGGCAATGCTCAGGGGTTTCTCCTGGCTCTGCACTCAGGAATTACTCCTGGCAGTGCTCAGGGGACCATATGGGATACCGGGGATCGAACCTGGGCTGGCATGAGCCGGCCACACGCTAAAGGCAAATGCCCTACCTGCTGGACTATGACTCCAGCCCTGTGTTCACTTTTGATCACTAATTTCCCAATTTTTATAATTTTTTTTTATTTGGGACACCATGATTTACAGTACTGTCAATGATAGGGTTTTACACACAGTGGCCATCACATAGAGTTCCACCAGAGCTCAGCTTTCCTCGTCATTGTTTCAGTGCCCCCTCTAACCCAGGCTTTCTGTCTTCATTGTCATCCTATCGCTTCCCATCCGCCACCCTTGCCATGGTAAGCTCAGTTAAGTAGATTTGAACTTATAAAACTGTAGTGCAGTTTTATCGGACCACTTCTTTAATAATTTTTATTGGAATATTGTGTCTCTTGGTCTGATTCTCTTAGAATTCTTAAATAAATTTTCATCTTTTTGGGAGACTGTTCTCTTCAAGCCTTTTTCTTAAAATTTTCTCACCTTTTTTGCCTTAATGCTTAAATGGTTTCTAATTGTTCCCCTTTTTATAGTATTTTTGTTCTTTCTCCATGATTGTAAATCCTACCCTTATTTCACCAAAAATATGTATAAAATTGTTTTTGAAGCATTGTTCCTCTTACCTTGGGGTTCTTTTCTCTTTCTGTTTATTTGCTTTCATGTTGGAGATTTTCCCTAGCTACCTAATGAACCTTAGCTGTATATTCATGTAAAGAGAGATATACCCCAAAAAAAGATGGAAATCGTATGGGCATAAAGTTTATCAGTGGACTTCATTGTAGGATGATAGTATGACAAGCTGACATTTTACTCTGAGACCCCTTCCTCAAATGTATGTCATTGTCTTATGATATTACCCTTAGGCCTTTCATTTTTCCAGAGAATTCACTAAGTTGCCAATCTAAAATATCTGGCCTGTCTAGTAATATGTGAACCAGGGACGGAAAAAAGAGTTGAGTTTCCACCACTAACCTGTCAAACTCTCCCAACGTCTTGGTCCTCTTGTTCTCTACAGAGAATAAGCCCCCAGGCTGCTGCCAGGAGAGAAGGTGAAAAGAAACAAATATGATCCTTGCTTGGCCGCCTGAGCGGGAGATAGAGCCCCCTGGGAGGTTAAAGAGCTAAATATAAACTTTTGGCAAATCTTTTTGTTTTAAACCTGTGCTCTCTATAATACCTTGTCTCCAACTGCTAAGCCTTTTCAGAGTTCAAATCAGTCAGACTTACTTCTCATTAGCTTCCCTACTCAGGAATCCAGGTGCTAGTTTTTCTACTAGATCACTTTACCTTCCTTCAGTTCCAACTGCTTTCCATACGCCTTGGAAATAAATAGCTCCACTGATTTCTCTTCTAGATTGTTGGTCCTTATTTCAATTTCTCTAATTTTTAGGTTAGCTAGTAATATTTTTTTTTCTTTTGGGGTCACACCCGGCAATACTCAAGGGTTACTCCTGGCTCTACACTCAGGAATTACTCCTGGCGGTGCTTGGGGAACCGTATGAGATGCCAGGGATAGAACTCGGGTTGGTGGCATGCAAGGCAAATGCCTTACCCTCTGTGCTATCGCTCCAACCCCAGTAGTAATATTTTTGAGGCTGATTTTCAGTACCCGCACGTAAAATACACCATTACAAATGATTACTCATGATTATGTTTCAGTCATAGTTTTCCAACATTATGTCCCAGCACCAGAGTCCCCAGTTTCCCTCCTATCACCCCATCTCCTCCAAACCACAACTTACCTATATGAAAGACACCTCTCTCTCTTCTCTCTTTCGCTCTCTCTGTTAAAAAAAGAAACATCATTTTTAATGACTTACAGAATTGAAAACATGTCCCAATCTCTTTACTCAAAATCTAACTTTTTTTCATGACTTTTTTAAGTATGATTTTTCTGAATATTTAAACTATATATTTAAGTTTTCTATTTAAAATTTTTGTATTTCAAATAAGATATTATTTATAATATTGTCGAATACTAAATAGTTGGCCTGGCCTGAGCCTTTCACATCATACACAGAGCCTGGGCTAACATCCTCGCTCATAAGGCAACTAGCTAAGTTTAAGAATTTTGAATTATATTTATTTGCATTTCTTTATAAAGCAATTACCTCTCTGGAAGTTGACATAAAGTTGGCTTCTTTACTAGCACTGTACCTTAACCAATTAATAAGACTGCTCCCAGAAAATAAATATCATACTGCATTTCCTTTAGGATGATCTAAGAATTTTAACCCAGCTTTTAAATCTGAGGTAGTATCTTGACTAAAGTCATTCATCAGGCATGTTTATTTTTTCCTATGCATGATTCAGTATTACGTTTTTATTTTTTCTTCCAGAATTGGAAAATCCATAGCCTTATGATTGAGCTCATTTCCAGATTTAATTTCTGTCGCGTTTGAGTTCATTGGCTTTGTAAACCTAGCATAAATTCAACCTTGCATGTCATATATACTCAAGAGAGCACCACCAGTATTGAATAAGAAAATGAAATAATTTTCTCTGTCTGTTTCCTAGTACCAAGATAACTGGTGACAAGATACTCCAATATGAGGGATATGCTAATGGTCTCCAGGCTCTTGCCTTAAGAGCATGAAATGAATGTTGGCCTCATCTAAAATTGGATTCTTATGACCATTTGGCAGCTTCTATGACATATTAGTGGCCTTGGCCCTGTTTCTAATTGGCATATACCAGCATCAAGTTGGCATGTATCTGTATCCACAAGACAGCTTTGCTTTCTGAATACGCAGAGGTCATAATACCTCTTTTAGCTATGATGCAATTCCTCTTTGTAGGCTTTTTGTTTTTAACTGAGAAGCAGCTAAAATTTCAAGATTTCCATTTCACTTCAATTCTGAACCTTTTGAATTTATTTCTCTGTTAACTGAAATGTAGTCTAGAAATGACTGGTTCTGGCCTTAGGTCTTGAAGAAATTATGTAGCTTTATATCTCACTCTGGCTTTAGGCCACAGGTTTCTTAATCTATAGGCAGTCTGCAAGGCTTTAGTAGGAATCGTCATCTGTAATCATTTTAAACAGAGAGTGTGGACAAGATTGTTTTAGTTAGCTTACCAATTTGAACTGACTACTACTCTCTGGTTGAAATGGAAACTAAGGAAAACTCAGAATAAGTTTTTGCTTGTTTGAAAATGTTGCATAAAAGATCCAACACAGGAAGCATTTTATGTTCCTGCTTATGATTAATAAATATGGAATCTGCGACATTCTACTTTATAAATCAAGGTCTCAGTCCAAGTTTCCTGTTTTTCTACATTAAAATAAAATTGAGTCTAAAAATAGTTCCAAAACATATAGGGTACTCAGAGGTCAAGGCAACAGGTAAAATCAATTACTCAGGGCGTCATGATGCTGAAACTTTTGTGAAATCATCAGCAAAAGCATTTATTTTGTTTTGTTAATATAGATAAGGCAAGCATTGCCGCTGGTAATATAAAAATAGAAGTTAAAATATCCTACTTCTGTTTTTCTATGCTGCTTAAGAAAAGGAAAGGAATGAGTAGTACAAAATAATAAACCAACAACTTGGAAATTCAGACCCATATATTACTAGTACTTGGAAAACATCAGTCACACTGGTCAAAGGCTTTCTTGCCACATCTTAACTTTAATCACATTTACTACTACCTGTAATTTACAAACTGGACCACTTAATTTACAAAGCTTCTGTCTTTAATACACTGTACTACTACCCCAAATATACACTCACTCACACTTTCTGTTTTTTTTCAAGATTTGCTACACTTTTTCAAATTCTTGTATCCCCATCCTTTAGATAATCGCTTGCAGTGGGTCTTCCAGCTCTCTCTGTTGATAGAATACTTCCTAACTCTGAGGAATATATGTATAGCCGAAAGGTACATCATGTCATGATGAACGTTCTCTCTTTTATATGTCTTTTAGCCCAAAGAATGTTTCTTGATACCACCAAAGGAGTCAAAAGAGGTTGCCACCAAGACCAAGAGGAGGAGAAAGGTAATATTTCTTTCTTATAATGATATGACCCCAATAGGGTTTCCATCACATTATTATTAGAGACACAGAAGCGATAAGATTTAATGAGGTTTGGTGACTTTTCTAAGGTCACTAGTAATAAATGTTTCTATTGGGTCTGACAATAGCATTTTCTGACTCCTATCTTAGTCATTCAGAGCACTAAGCATCTTTGCAACCCACGCCGTGTACTCCTTGTGGCTTGAAGTCAGATATGAGTTTCTGATTCCAAGCATTTCCCAGACTGTCTTGCCCTCGAGCCCTTCAACTCTACTAAACTACACTATGGAATACTATGCAGCTGTCAGAAAAGACAAAATTATGAAATTTACCTGCAAATGGATGGACATGGAGACTATCATGCTGAGTGAAATTAGTCAGAAGGAAAAGGACAGATATAGAATGACTGCATTCATTAATAGGATATAAATAGATACCAGTGTTTTACTAAGTGTGGGAAATGGTAACGGCAGATTAAAACTCACCATTGAGTATACACAAAGAGATTTTTTTTAATTTTTTTATTTTTACAATTACAAAGATATACAATTAAAAAGTTCATATTTGGGTTTTGGTCATACAGTGTTGCAGCACCCATCCCGCCACCAGTGCCCATCTCCCACCACCAATGTCCCCGGTTCCCTCCCCCTTCCCCAGCCCTCCTCCATGGCAGGTTCTTTATTTCTTTCCATTTCTCTCTCTTTCTCTTTTCCTTCCCCTCCAGACTATGGATTACAGAACATACATTAAAGGGTTGTCATGTGTATCTTTTTGCCTCTATTTAATGCTCAGTTCTAGGTTGGCATAAGTACCCTCAACAATTGTTAGCACACTGTTCCATTTTCTGTCTTACCTAGTACACAAAGAGATTTAAGTGATAAACTATAAATATCTGCAGGGCTAGCCACAATGTGTAAAAAGAAGAGGGAGAGAGATGCAGAGACAGAGAGAGAGAGAGAGAGAGAGAGAGAGAGAAAGAGAGAGAAACGGGGCTACCTGCTATTGAGGCAGCCTGGGGTGGGTGGAAGGGGGGGTACATTGGTCGTGGAAATGGGGCACTGGTGGAGGGATGGATGGGTGCTGGAATACTGTATTACCAAGAACCAATTATGAACACCTTTGTAATTGTATGTCTCACGGTGGTATAATAAAAATTTAAAAAAAAGAGAAGTTACCAATCTTCTTTTCTTACCCATTGAAAATTTAAAGAACTTATCTTAGGGTATTCATAAAAAATAAAGTAATATGAGGTTAAAAGTGGTGGAAGACAGTTTCTGACTTCAACTTGGAACTCTAATTTACTTTTGCCATGAACATATGGAAGACTCTTTGTTCCTATGTAAACTTTCATAAGGCTCAACTTTGGAGAAAGTGTGGTTAGCTTTGACCTTCCACCGCAGTCGTGAAAACAGCAGTATAATTCTCTCCCTGCCAAAAGGGGTCTACTGCTAAAGTCAGCAGAGAAAATATGATTAGAATTAGAGGAAAGAAGATGGACTCAAACCAATTATTGAACAGCAGACTTTTAGAAAACGGAGAGTGCATTTGCGTGCATTTGTTTTCTTTGCTCACAAATGGCCAAATAGGAAGATGGGAGATGCCAAATTGGCTGAGGTTTGGCGAGTCCTTAAAGAAGTGATTTTAACTTCTCTTTGATAGTTGGTACAGTAATGGCCTTCAGGAGTGTTAAGTTCTTGGTGGCTGAAGGTCAGAACTCTAGCTAGTTTAGCCTTGGCTGAGGTCATACTAAAATGTGCCCACTAATGACATAATTCTAAAAGTTAACTCATTTGACAGAACTTTGACCATTCTTGGCAGTGGTATAGAAATGAGAATATCATAGAAAGAGGGGGAAAAATTGGGGCGGGGGCAGGAAATAGCTCTTTCTGAATCTTTAGTGAAACATGAGAAGGAAATGAAAATGGAAGTTTATGATGAAAACTAAATGAATGATTGTATGTTCCTAGTACATACTTCGAAAGCACTCAGTTAATGCTACACAAAGGAGTCCAAACCAACAGCAGTACTGTTACAGGACTTCTGGTTCTACTTTTGTGTTATTACTTCAAGACTATCTCTCCCAAGACTTGAGAATTTAGACTTGAGAATTGAGACTCTTAAGTTTCCTTTTTCATTGGCCTGCTAGGCTTATATTATTCCCACATACTTTGCTTTAATCCTAGAAATTCAAACTTCTGGTGAGAAGTGAGATGTAGTACCTTAAAAACTAAATTAGCAAAAAGTTCTCAAAATTGTACTCTCCCAAGAACACAAATTTTCTAAGGCTTAAAAAGAAATTTCTACAACAACAAGGTTTATTGACTTTCAACAGATAGTAATACCCTTCTATGGAGGGTTCTGAAAAATATATATTTACACCAGAATTCATAGACAAAAAAAATATAAGAAGCTATTTAAAGCATCTACTGATTTTGAAGCAATACAGGCACAATTTAAAGACATTGTAAATTTAGCTACAGATAGCCTCAATGAAGTAAATACCACAATAAGGTCAGTTACATGACTTTTATTTGCTTTCCATTGCATCTGAAAGTCATGCTTGTATCAATATCTAGTTTATTAAGTGTTGTGTATGTTTGTGTCTAAAATGTACTTTATTAAGTGTGGTATATGATTGTATCTAAAATGTACTTCCCTTAAATAAAGAACCTGCCATGGAGGCGGTCTGGGGGAGGGAGGAGGGAATCGAGGACGTTGGTGGTGGGAGATGGGCACTGGTTGAGGGATGGGTGCTGGAACACTGTATGACCAAAACACAAATATGAACTTTATAATTGTATATTTTGTAGTTGTATATCTCACGGTGGTATAATCACTGTATCACTGTCTTCCCGTTCATCATCGATTTGCTCGAGTGGGCCCCAGTAACATCTCCATAGGTCCTGTCTCATGCAAGTAAAGCCCAAGGGCACCTGCTTGCTCCAGAAACATAAAGAGCCTCAAACCATTCCATCAGGTCATGGGAATGAGGTTATAATTGTTACTGGTATTTGGTATAATAAAATACTTTTAAAAAAAGTCAAAATTGATCCCTAACTGTCAAAGGAGAAAAAAAAATAAAATGTACTTCCCTTAATATAAAAATTAAAAGAGTATTGGAGATAGGAGTGAGGGGGCATATAACTTTCACGCTAACAATCCAGGAAAATCCCCAGCACCACGGGGCCTCCCAAGCACTTCTGAGTGTAGCAATATTGACCAGATATTGCTATTGCCTGGATCTGGCCCCTTGGGACCACTGAGGTCCCACCCCCAGAAATAATTCATTGCTTCAAATAACTAGGCCACAAGTCATAATCATTTTTGTTAGTAGAAGGTCTTATTAAATATATAGAAACCTAGGACACCCAACTGAATGGGAGAGGATATTCACACTCAACACCTCAAATAAAGGGCTAATATCCAAAATATAGTAAGTTCTCCAAAGATAAATAACAACAAATTGGAAGTATATCAAGAAAGTGAATATTGGAAAGGAACAGACACTTTCTGAAGAAGACAGAAAGCCAATAGCTATACGGAAAATTACTCATTGTCAGGGAGCCACTGTGGTCCCCAACGATATTAGGAAACGAAGTTCCCTTCTACCTCTAAAGCCAGATGAAAACTCAGTAGTCCAGCACAGTTCTAAAAGGCTTTTACTAAAACAAGCTTCACAGCTACAATCCAGAATGATGGGGTTCCCCAGATCTCCAGCTCTTGGTCAGCAGTTAGACCATGCAGAAGGGTCCAAGTCTCCCACCAAAGTGGATCCTCTATCTCAAATCAGTCCCCTAATATACCCAAAAGTAATCCTAATCAACAGGGAGGGTAGTGACAACAAAGATCAACAAATTAGCTTCTAGGTGTAGACATTGTTTCAGGTCTAAACAATGGTTATGTCAGGGACAAATCCCTTTCTCTGCGATTATCTCTTATGTCAAAACACTGGAGAGAGTGAGAGCGGGTATAAAGAAATACATCTCAATGGATGTATATTCATGGGGGAAACACCATAATTTCATAGGTTTCATGTAATCTAAATGATTCCCACAAGGTCCGCTCTATTTTCTATCCTGCACCAAGGTGATTCTGAATGTCTAGTGTCATGCTCGCCCGCTTGAGGGCAAACTAGCATGAACCTTCCTTAATTTTAAACAGTAATCTCAATATTGATCCAGACCCATCCACTCCAGACCCATAGCTGCGCTGCTCAGCCGGCCCCACGTGGAAGCAATCCATGGAGCTGACCTCCAGGTAAGGGGCTCGGCCAGCCCCTGGCCAAGTCCAATATTGCTCCAAGGGTTCGCTCACACGTGCGGGGGAGGGACCATGCCAGCCAGACTTGGAGCGGAGATTTGGGCTCTGCCCTTTCCTCCACCTCCATGCCAGCTTCCCGGAAGAGAGACCCACTCATGCCAGACCCACAGCTCCCTTGGCACACGGCCGCAAAGTGTGGTATATATACTCAATGGAATTCCATGGTGCTGCAAGGAACAATAAATCATGCAATTCTCTGCAACTTGGATGCAACTGAAGGATCTCATGTTAAGTGGAGTCAGAAGAAGAACAAATACCAGATAGTCTCACTTATCTGCGATATTTATTTATTTTTTGCTTTTTGGGGCCACACCGGCGATGCTCAGGGGTTTCTCCTGGCTCTACACTCAGGAATCACTCCTGGCATTGCTCGGGAACCATATAGGATGCCGGGGATGGAACCAGGGCCAGGCATGGGCCGGCCGTGTGCAAGGCAACGCCCTACCGCTGGACTATATCAGTCCGGCCCTTATCTGTGGTATTTAAAATAACAGAATGGATGCAAGTTATCAAAGGGGGCACCCATATAATCCCTGAATCTAGATTATAGAAATGAGGAAGGTAAGGAAAAAACTTGGGGGAGGGGTGGCAGGGGGAATAAGAAGTAAAAAACGTGGGGGTGGGAATAAGAGGTAACAGAGGTAGGGATCAGGGCTTCAGGTACGTCAGTGGTGTAGAGTTGTGTATTATGTATATATCTAAGCCACAGAGTCAACAACATTGTAAGCATATGATCCAAACTGCAACAGCACAGAAAAATGTGTTGGCCAGGAGGCAGGGTTGGAGGTCAGAAAGAACCCAGGGACATTGGTGGATGGAAATTGACACGAATAATGGGATTGGTGTTGAAGCGTTGTATGCCTGAGATTTGGCTGTGAACAACTTTGCAAATCATGGTGCTTTAATAAAAGATTTTTTAATGCAATACTGTTATGCATGATAGAACAAGGTCTACCTATAGTTATATCTAGAAAGTATACATGACATTTTCTTAAGTATATTAATAATTCACATTTGATTATTATTAAAATCTATAGAGAAAGTAGCATATCTTAAGCAAATTACATCCTAAAAATCTTTCTAATTTGAACCCCTTCTTATGTTTTAGAAGAAAATTACTGACATTCTTGCAAAATCAGAGCCTAAAGCAGGGACACCTGAAGACCTCCAGACGCTGATGAAGGACTATTACAGCAGCAGGCGCTCAGTGATTGAACTAGAGGAACTAACACTACCAGGTACAGCCAAGTCCGCTTGTCCTCCCGCCTATCCCCAATAACAACAACAACACCCCATCTATTCTGAGGCAAATCCTTCGTCAGAATATACTGCTTAATTGATAGGAAGAGCCATTTGGCTCAGTTGTATGTTATGATAGACATCTCAGTAAGTATGTGAATATATTTTCCACATGCTGATATGCCTTTCCTCAACTCAGTACTTTGAGCAATATAACAGTTTTTACTGTTAATGCTACCTGTTCAACCTAACAGAAAAATGTGTAATTGTATCTGTTATTCAAAATAAGATGTGAGCTTTTAGCTGGTCCTTCAGGAAGCACATACCCTCCCTGATCAATCACTGTCTTCCCGTTCATCATCGATTTGCTCGAGCGGGCCCCAGTAACATCTCCATATGTCCTGTCTCATGCTAGTAGAGCCCAAGGCATCTGCTTGCTTCAGGAACATAAAGAGCCCCAATCCATTCGGAATGAGGTCTATAATTGTTACTGGTATTTGGCATATATCAAATACAACACGGGTAGCTTGCCAGGCTCTGCCGTGCAGGTAGCATACTCTTGTAGGCACCTCTAAGTCCAGCATTTATTGATGAACCGCAAGCAGCCGCAAGCGGCTGCGTGAGCCGGGCGCTGATAGGCTGGTCTGCTGGGTGGAGTTCTGACGAGAGAGAAGTCCGGATGTGGAAAATGGAGGCCCTCATGGAGTGGGGGGTCTTCTGGCTTGTTGCGAGGCTCTGCTGGGATGGTGGGCCAGGGCTAGAACCCACCATCCCTCCCGGGCGCCTCATGAGCGGCTGGTCACAGGGAGAGCCAGTAGCAGCTCTGCCCCATGTCTGCAAGTCTCTGGACCGGCATACCTGAGCCGGATTTAAGAAAGACTGCTGCAGGGTGGAACTTGATGAGCCGGGCACTGATAGGCTGGTCTGCTGGGTGGAGGTCTGATGAGAGAGAAGTTCGGATGTGGAAAATGGAGGCCCTCATGGAGTGGGGGTCTTCTGGCTTGTTGCGAGGCTCTGCTGGGATAGTGGGCCAGGGCTAGAACCCACCATCCCTCCCGGGCGCCTCATGAGTGGCTGGTCATAGGGAGAGCCAGTAGCAGCTCTGCCCCATGTCTGCAAGACCCTGATCAAGATAGAAGTTAAAGTGCACATTTAAATTTATACCTTTGGAGGAGCAGGACTATAGCCCAGTGGGGTAGAACACATGTCTTCATACAGGATCCCTGAGTTGAGTCTCCAACATAGTATAGTGCCCCCCAAGAACCGCTGGGAGCAGCCCACAAGCACTGAACTGAAAATAGCCCCAAACTGGTGTTATAGAAAAGCCTTTGTCTTTTCTTTTTTTTTTTTTAATTTTATTTTTGCTCTTTGGGTCACACCCGGCGATGCTCAGGGGTTACTCCTGGCTCTGCACTCAGGAATTACTCCTGGCGGTGCTCAGGGGACCATATGGGATGCCGACGATCAAACCCAGGCCGGCATGGGCGGCCGCCATGTGCAAGGCAAACGCCATACCAGCTGGGCTATCGCTCCGCCCCAGAAAAGCTTTTTTCAAGGTGAAAAGAACGTGGGTGGTTACTGGTACTGGGTCGTCATTTTTCCCTTCCAGTTAGTTCTGTGTTAGAGTGTATCTCCAACTAAGAAGGGATTCGAGAGATAATGGGACTACTACTCTATAATCTTGTGAGCATCTTAACTCTTAGGATTCTCTAAAATTATAGAATCAGATCAGAAGAAATGTTTCAAGGAATCATTCCAGTTCCACAGTTAGTTTACGTTGCAGTGTAATGTAAACTGCCTTAGAGCGCAATAGCACAGTCAGGCAAGTTGTAGGGAAGACTTGGTAGGGAAGAAGGACTGCATGGAAATAACTCCAGCAGAGAAAAAAGCAAACAAAAAACAGGTTTCGTTTGCAGTTAAGGAAGTGGGACAAGGAGATGGCTATGGCTCAACAGTAGAGCACATGTCTTCCTGTGTGAGGCTCTGAATTTGATTCCTGGCACCAAAAAAAAAAAAAAAAAAAAATATATATATATATATATATATATATATATAGGATAATTCCAGGATATAGTAAGCTAAAGCATCATGTGAAGTTTAAGGAGGAAAACCCATCACTGCACTGATGAAACCAGACAGGAAGGAATCCCTTTCCAGGTGAAAAGATGTATTCAAAGTTCATAATGCATTCAAGCATGTGCAAGAAGGTACAGAAAGTTAAGGTGTGTGTAACAGGATATTGTTCTATGGAGTCTGCTGAGTTGGTTTTGATTTAAGGTTGTTTGTGTCTGTAGGGCAAGAACATGTCTTTTCAATTAATATTGTGCACTGTGCATTGTTAATGTCATAACACATGGGCACTTCATTAGAGTTTCAGGGCAGGAGTTGCTTGGAGCCAGCTCAGCCATGCTCCAGAGAGCAGTAGTATGTTTTAAATCATGCTAAATGACTGTGGGCTGACTACAGTGGAATCACCCAGGAACTTGTAAAGCAGATTCCCAGGCCCACCTCCAGGAGTTCTGACTCATTACCCATAAGGGAGACCATCCCAGGAATCTGTATCTTTGGTAAAACTTTACAAGTGAGTGTAATTATGTGCAGACTTGGGAAATTACAAGTCATAAAGATCATCAAAGGCTCCAAAAGCAGTATTGTAGGCAACATCTTTGAAGTTATTCACATAATATGAGCTATATATGCTAGATCACAATATATATTTCATCTAGTTTCATCATACTTTTAGCACTGTGCTGTGTTTATTACTAAAATTTCCAATAGAGAGAGAATTAGAATGATATGCTGGGTTCTTTTCTAAATTCATTTTGAGGCTCCTAGGATTACATAATTCCTACACCATGGTCCTCACTGATGGAGCAAGATTCCTGTTTCATAATATTATGTCATATTGTCTTTCATAGCATCGTTAGGAGTTATGTTTTATTTCTATGCAATATTCCCACTCTTACCAGTGCACATTCCAGTTTCCTTTCCACACAGTCACTCTAGTGTGTTAATATACTACTGTCCTGTCTTGTTTTTCACTGTGATCACCCTGACTTGCATCACTCTAGAGTGTTAATATATTACTGTCCTGTCTTGTTTTTCACTGTAATCACCCTGACTTGCATTACTGTTGACAATAGGGCTTCATGTTCAGCACCATACGCTCCATCAGAGTCCCTCTCCCCATCTACATTTTAAACAAATATTTATTCTTGTAAAATGTTCTGTTGTTGTATATATACAATTTACTTGAAAGATGTGCTGACACTCTTATTCTATTCCTTTTCCTCACCTCTTTGAGAATGCTTGTCTGGCTTTCTGTCAATTTTGTCCACTGCTTGTAAATGCTCTGTAGTCATCATCACATATTACTCATACATTTTGTGAAGACATCCAGTCCCCATTATCAAATAATGCCTCCTAGTGTGTACCTTTTTAGATTAAAAAAATATTGCCATTATTTTCATAGGAATGGAATCATGGGGCCATAGGGTCTCTTAATTTTGTACTTTCCAGAATAACTATATCAGTTCCCTACTCCACCTATAATTCTCGAGAGTTTTTCACACCCTAAATTATCAACCACATTAGGAATGCTACATTTTATGGCATTGCCATTCTAATATGTGTGCAAAGTGTGTATTGCTATTGACTCATATGCATATCTTTGATGACTAGTGAGTTTGAACATTTCTACAAAGATTTCAGATTCACCTTTATAAATTTCTTATTCCATGATGTTGAAAAATAATGATTGTTTATGTTGCTGGGAGATAACTCAAAGGCTGGGATGTAACATGCCTTGGAGCCAAGAGCGATACTCCAGCAGGTTGAACATTTGCCTTGCATACAACCAACCTGGGTTTGATTCCCAAGCACTGCCAGGAGTAATTCCTGAGTAGAGAGCAAAGAATAACCCCTGAGCATTGCTGTCGTGACCCCCCAAGAAAAAGCCAGGAAAAAATGCCTTGTATGCATGAATCCCTGAATTACCTCACTGGCATAACACCCAGCCCACTAAGCACCACCTGAGGTATCCCTCCTGATTCCAGCACCAGTATGGCTGAGCACAGAACCAGAACTCCTTAAAATTAAAAACTGCTTAAAAGCCCACTGATAATCATACAGCAAGCTTGTTCACTACTCTAAGTCATTATAGACAAAGATTTACCAGTTGCTATTGCTGTTATTTTGTTTGTCTGTGCCAAACAAAATAGCAGCAATAGCTGTTACAACAAAAATTATTTTGCTGTGTTTATGGCGCCAAGGTCATATATGTCAGACGTTTGCTCTTCCACTGCCACTGAACTGTACCCCTGGCCATCTGCAGCTTCTGGTTTAAATATAACACTTTAAAATATTTAATCAGCCCCAGTACATTAATGTTTTACAACCTTGCTCAAGAATTGCACAATTCACACACAGCAGAAATACCATCTGCACTTCTATGTTCATAACAGCACTATTCACAATAGCCAGAATCTGGAAACAACCTGAACAGACAACTGGATAAAGAAATTATGGTACATCTACATAATGGAATACTATACAGCTGTTAGAAAAATGAAGTTATGAAATTTACCTATAAATGGGTGGAGAGTACCATGGAGAGTACCATGCTGAGTGAAATTAGTCAGAAGGAAAAGGACAGATATAGAATGTCTGAATTTATTTCCGAGATAGACAAAACAAATAATATGAGACCAATATCCAAGGCCAGGCAATACAGAGACCAGGAAGACTTGTCAATGGTTGGAATCTAACATGAGTGAGTAGAAGTCAGAAGTTGGACAGTGCGCTAACAATCATTGGAAATGGTAATGCCATACTAGAACTGAGCATTGAACACAGGCAAAGTGATAACTCCTCAATGTATGTATTGCAAGCCACAATGTATAAGAGAAGGGAGAAAGAGAGAAACAGACAATGATAGAGATAGAAGAAAGAGGAGGAGGAGGTAGGAGGAGGAGGAGGAAAGAGGAAGAGGAGGAGGAGGAGAAATTGAGGCAGGCTGGGGGTGAGGGAGGGAATTTAGGGATATTGGAAGGGTGGTGGAGGATTGGGTGCTGGAACATTGGCTGAGACCCAATCATGAGCAAATTTATAATTATAAATCTTGCAATGGTATAACAAATTTAGGGGAAAATAAAGAATTGCACTATTCACATTTAATGTATTTTGATGATATATTTGTTTGTAAAGTTCTCCACAAGGCATGTTTTTCAAAAAGCATGTTTTCAAATTTCTAGATTGCTGTTTCCTCAAAGCCAATGATCTGACTCACAGTTTCTCATCATACTTAAAGGAAAGTAAGTAAACCCAGAATTTTTTTTTACTTTTTTTTTAATATTTTATTACACCGCCATGTGATATACAATTACAAAGATATTCATGTTTGGGTTTCCGTCAGTGTTCCAGCACCCATCCCTCCACCAGTGCCCATTTCCCACCACCAATGTCCCCACTTCCCCCCCCACCTCCCCTAGCCTGCCTCTATGGCAAGTTCTTTATCTCTTCTCTCTCTCTTTCTCTCTTCTCTTACACATTGTGGATTGCAATACATACATTTAGAGATTATCATGTATATCTTTT
Organism: Cryptotis parvus; assembly: GCA_021461705.1. Classification (NCBI taxonomy): domain Eukaryota; kingdom Metazoa; phylum Chordata; class Mammalia; order Eulipotyphla; family Soricidae; genus Cryptotis; species Cryptotis parvus. The sequence goes on from JAJIBD010031392.1 coordinate 84,628, forward strand.
TTCCTATATTCAATGCTCAGTTCTAGGCTGGTATTATCACTTTTGACAAATACTAGCACACTGTTCCTTTCTCTGTCTTACCTAACCTCTGATTCCCACATGTTTGTGGTAGATTCCACCTTTTTTTTTTAATTGAAAGATGCTCATGTAGAGCTTTGGTTTTACAGTGTTCCAACACGCACCCTCCACCCAAACCCATCTCCCATCACCAATGTCCCCACCTCCCTCCCCCTCCCGCACCTCAACCACTTGGCGGGTTCTGTATGTCATTTCTTTCCTCTTTATATCTCCTTCCCAACAAACTTTCCTGCTCTTCGTGGAATGCAGTGCATTAAAAGACATTACTGTTTCACTATTTTAGTGGACCCACGCCGCCGCTTGCCGGACCGCTTGCCGCTTGCCTGGGCTCGAACTGGTTTTGCTCTGTTGATCTGGTCGTGAGGCAGTTTCCCAGTGTCCGGACAGCAAAAATAGTGGCTAGTGTGATGGGCGAGTCTCATCCGGCTGCTTCGGGACCCCCAGAGGCGACGGGCCCACTCCCAAAACCCATCTGCCCTCCTCAGGGTTCCATGGTCAGCTAGGCCGAGTGCCAGCCTCCCCAGCCATCCGTGAGGCCCTGTATGCTGGCCCACGGGCAGCTCCCGGGCAGAGCCACCAGGCTCGACAAAATGGAGGGGGAAGGGACGACCACGCCTCCATCTGACGACTTCCCAGTGATTCCCGCCTCTTGGGGCCGCCTACCTGGGCTCGAACTGGTTTTGCTCTGTTGATCTGGTCGTGAGGCAGTTTCCCAGCGTCCGGACAGCAAAAAATAAACCCAGAATTTTTTTAAAAAATGTTTCAACTTGCTATTCCATTAAAATATAAACTGTCTATATAAATAAAAACACTTAAGCTATCTTTCACATCAAAAGTGTCAACCTCTTATGAGTTTTAAATGTAGGTGCTTAAGTTTTATCTTCATTACTGTTTATTGATTTAAACTGTTTTGCCTTGACTTTTGGGAATTTGAGTTTTAGCCTCCATGTTATTTTATAACATATTAGAAGTATTAGTCCAGGAATCCAGAGAATAAGTATTGTGCTAGTTCCAAGTCTCCACAGGGACGGAAACTGGGATAACTCCTCTGAGACTTGATTTTGCAAGTTGAAAGAAAATGAAGTTGAACTACGTGATCTCTTCTCCACTTATGAGATTCAGTAATTCTGTTCATATGTTCAATTGACCTAAGTTGATGTTTTCAGTATGCATTCTGTGGAGCTAGTAAAACTGGGTTATTAATACTACATATTTGTTTCCAGTAATAAAGCAGTTTTAAGTGTAGAGATTTAGCTTTTCTTTTTCAAACTCTAAGGCATTCTGACAACACCCACTGTGAGTTCACAAACCTTTCTGGACCTTATCCAGCAAATATAAATGTAGATCTTGATGGGCTCACTCTTACTGCATGATGAACTGAAAAACAGAGAAGGTACATAAGTGCATAGAATAGTTGTCACTGTGTTGGATGACAGGCCTAGCTAGCTTGGGAGCTTTGCTATTTTATCCACTCACAGCTTAATCTATTTACATGTTCTTAAACCAGGGTTCATACTAATGAGATTTCTCTTCTATGTAAACACTGATGGAAGGTGTGGCAGTTACAGAAGTCACCTTGACTCTGAATGAGTAACCTCTGACTTATACATCAACTAAGACTTCTATGTTTTCTAGATTGGGCATAGTTCCTCTTTATACCCACTGCACCCAGCGTGGGACAGTTAGAATTTACCAGGAGACTGTCAGCCTGGCTATGTTGAGACTATCATTTAAGATTATAGGAAGGATCATTCTAGTTTGCCCTCAAGCAGGCAAGTGTGACCCTTTCAGTATACAAAGAACAAGATACTCAGAATCACCCTAGTGCAGATAATAAATAAGAAGGACCTTGTGGGTACCATCTAGACTACATAAAACCCAAGAAATTAAGATGCATTATTTTATACCAGTCCCCCTTTCTCCCTCTCTTTCTCTCTCTCTCTCTCTCTCTCTCTCTCTCTCTCTCTCCAGTGTTTTACATAAGAGATAATCTCAGAAGAAGGATTAGTCCTTGGCTTAATCCTCTGTTTATACCTAAAATAGGGTGTGGTACCATCCTTCTACACTCCTCTATATCTAGAAGCTGTTTAGAGTTCTTTGTTGTCAAGACCCTCCCTGAAGTTAGTAGGATTACTCTGGTGTATATAAGGGGACTGACTTGAGGTGCTTTCCCCTTTTTTGGTAGGGCTCTCTCTCTCGGGTGAGATCCTCTCTTTGGTGGGACTTCTTTCTGGTAGGACCCTCTTTAGTAGAACTCTCTCTCTCTGTGGGATCCTCCTTGGTGGGACTTTGGCTCTCGAATATGGTGTAAGTTCTGACCAGAGCTAGAGTTCTTTCATTATATTAGATTGCAGAGGTAGAGCTTTTGTACTATTAAAAGCCTTTTTGGAACTGCGCCAAACGTGTGAGTTTTCATCTGTTCCCCTCCAAAGTTCTCTTCGGAGGTAGAAGAGAACTTATGTCCTGATACTGTTGGGGACCCCAGCGGCTCCCCAACATAACTGTTCAACAAATTCTTGCTGTTATTTAGATGTCATTTCTCTATTATATATTCACAGTCTTGAATATGTTCTTTGCTGATTCAGTCAACACTGCCTTCAAGCATCAAACATAAACTCTTATCATTAAAATCCTAAGAATAGTCATACTACTACTGGTATAATATGTTTTCTGCTGCAAGTTAATATTTAATTTTAATTAAATTAAATATTCTAAGACCTAGAATAGCCAGGGAATAGTGTCTAAGTAGTGTTTGTTGTGTTTTATTTTTCTTGAACTAAAAAAAATAAAAACAGGGAGAATATGCAACTTTGGAAAATGCTACTTTGCTGTATTTGAGTAATCTTTTTTTTTTTTTTTAGTCTGCCCTAAGTGGGTAAAACTCGGAAAAACCACAGTGAGAAGAAATCCATCCTGATGCTGATCATCTGCAGCTCTGCTGTCAGGGCCCTGGAGCTCATTAGGTTGGAGCCTCCCCCCTTTCGGTTTCATCAATATCTCCTTAATGACTCCCATATGCCAAGATGATATGTTCCATATCCCCTATACGTAACCATGAGCATGCTCCTCCCTCATGTAACTTGCTTTCTGGTGAAGGAGGCAGATGATTTCAGGTCAACCAGAAAAAAATAAAGCATAGCAAAAGAATAGAATTGGACAGGGACAACTTTGGGGGCAGAGAAGGGACTTTAACATATTTTTCTCTATGGGGTGGGAGTGTCACAATTCAACCCATAATACAGAAAAGAGAGAAAGCATTTTGAGTACAGTACCATGCCGTGTGACTTTAAATATTTTCATAACATTTTTAAGGGAGGACCCAGGAAACTTCTCTATGGAAATGATATTTGATCAGAGACTGGAAGAAGTGAAGGATAAAGATAAAGAAATGCATGGAGAAGAGTGATGCAGACAGAGAGGATGCTAAGTGCAGAGGGCCAGAAGAAGGGATGCTTTGGAGGATTTTAGCAGAGGGATTGGTCACATCATTTGACCAATCATTCTAAAGGGCCATTTGGCTTCTCAGTGGTGGAAACATATTGCAAAGAGTAAGCGGGAAATGGGAGATCATATAGATGAGCAATAACCAGTTAGAAGTAAAAATTGGGGTTTTCTCTTTCAAGCCCATGTTCTTGATACCAAGTTCTTGAATACCGAGATACCAAGTTCTTGAATAGTAAGATTCAATATAAAGGTTTCTGTTTTATCGAGGTTATCTGTAAATTTCAGAGGTTCACAGGAAAAATCCATTAGGCTTGTTTTTCAAACTTGATCAAATAGATGCTAATGTGGAAGTAAAAACACAGAAGAAATATAGTCAGGGTGATTTTTTAAATTAATATTAATGAGTAGAACTATGTAGTATTCTAAGAACAAAAAAATTCTTGTTTATGCACACATACACACTTATATATTGAGTGTACTTCATATACATTGTCTATTTTCTATTTTTTTTTTTTTTTTTTTTGCTTTTTGGCTGGGCTATCTCTCCGGCCCCCTATTTTCTATTATTAATGTATATATTATATATAATATATGTGTGCTACAAATTCTTTTTTTTTTTTTTTTTTTTGCTTTTTGGGTCACACCGGCGATGCTCAGGGGTTTCTCCTGGCTCTGCACTCAGGAATCACTCCTGGCGGTGCTCGGGGACCATATGGGATGCCGGGATCGAACCCAGGCTGGCACAGGCCGGCCGTGTGCAAGGCAAATGCCCTACCCGCTGGGCTATCGCTCCGGCCCCTACAAATTCTTAATTAAGAAGTTTTTTTTTTTATGTTTTTATTAACTTTATTTATTTATTTATTTTACTTTTTGGGTCACACTTGGTGATGCTCAGGGGTTACTCCTGGCTCTGCACTCAGGAATTACTCCTAGAAGTGCTCAGGGGACCAAATGGGATGCCGGGGATCATACCGGGTCGGCTGCTTGCAAGGCAAACGCTTTACCTGCTGTGCTATCGCTCCGGCCTACAACTTTGTTTAAACATCATGATTTACAGAGTACAAACTTTTTCACAGTACGGTTGTTACAAGGATTCATCATTCAACACCAGTCCTACCACCAGTATGCCGTAACCCCACCACCAAAGGTGTTCTTTACCCACCCGCACCCCATCCCCATGCCTGCTCTCTTAGCTGGCACAAATTGTACTGATTGTTGCAACATATATATTAGGATGGTATAGATAAAGTTATGACCTTTTTCTGGGTTGCTAGTATGAATTTGGGCCATCAGTATCTCAAATTTTCACAACCATTGTTTGAGCATATCCTAAGCATACACTGAATAATCTAATTCATATTGCTTGTTAGAGCTAATTTGCTAAATATGGTCAAAAATATATTCTTAGAAGAAGGTTAATGAAGATTATTAAATCTCACAATGGACTCATTGGGCCATTTGAGCCATAAGTATAAGAAAGTTGAAAACAGTTTGGAACTGACAACTCTATGTCATATCAGAGCAATGGAATAAAATTGGAAGTTCAGAAATAAACATACTTGCATGTGAGAGAGAGAGAGAGAGAGAGAGAGAGAGAGAGAGAGAGAGAGTGTGAGATAGCAGAAAGACACCTGCCACAGAATCAGGTTTGGTGGGGGGGGGTGTTGGGAGGGAAACAGGGTCTGTTGGTATAGGGGAAGTCTGCACTGGTGTAGGATGGGTGTTAGGACATTGTATGACTGAAACCCAGTCATAGACAGCTTTGCTCTATTGCAATTTGATTCAATTAAAACAAATAAACATATTTGCATATGAAACTATTGTCAGTTTACAACTCTGTCACTGACTAACAGTATTAGGTACAGAACCAGCCCAGAGTCTCTGAAATCCCTTTAGTACTTTCTTCAGACTATTTCCTTGCTCTGCCCTTAGGCAAGCTCAGCTAACCCTTCTCTCTGCTCCTCTAACTCTCTATCCTGTCAGGCTCTCTGCTCCTCCGACTCACTCCTGCCAGTCAGGCTGAGAACCCAGTCTCAACTGACAATTCAACTGCTTTCCAACTCTTTAACGACCCCATAATTTGGATATTGACCATCCCTTTAAGAAGTATAAGTCATCCCTTTAAGGGATCTCTTGACTCTCTTAAAGGGACCCAACAACTATAGCCTGCCATGAGGGTGACAAATCATTAAATAAAAGTGGATTATTTAGTTAGTGGTATTGGAACGAATGGAAATAGGTAACTCTGGAAGAACAAAATTAAATTTGTTTCTCACCTCCTAATTACTTTCACATACTTTATCCCTTGCTATAGACTGTAGAATACACATAAAAGATTCCCACAGGTTTAACAATAACATTCATCTTTCAGAGAATAACCATAACAGTATAATGGTATTTACTGATACTAGCCCACTCCCAAGGCGAAACACTGGGCTATGGTTTGACTGAAGGTGAAGTAAAAGAAATCTAAGTCCTAAAGAAATTTGATCAAATATACTAAGGTGCAAATGTAGGTGTTTGGTACTTATTTAGCATCTGTTTTTCTAAGTGAATGAGTCTAAGCATGAATTTAGAAAACTAAATGTTCAGCTGTGTTAATAGCCCTGCAGACCCATCTTTCCCCCACTAAGTAAGTTTTATCACACAGCTGGTAGACAAACTTCATTTTTCCAACACTTTTCTCTAAAAATAATTGATCTTTAAGACTCCAGCTGCTTCTAAGCAGTTGTTCTTGCTAGTTCTGAAGTCATAGGAATTCACATCGACTTCTCAGCATTTGTCAAACTATCATTATCTGCTCATTTCAGATTCAAATGCTAGTAGCAAAGAGGTTGACCTGGAAGTGTCTTCTTAAAAACAAGCTGTCTGGGGCTGGGCGATAGCCCAGAGGGCAGGGCGTTTGCCTTGCACGAAGTCGGCCTGTGCCGGCCTGGGTTCGATCCCGGCATCCCATATGGTCCCCGAGCACCGCCAGGAGTGATTCCTGAGTGCAGAGCCAGGAGAAACCCCTGAGCATTGCCGGGTGTGGCGCCCAAAAAAAAAAAAAAAAAACAAGCTGTAAAATTGATTTGAGCCTTTCACTTTACATAAATATCTTCATGGAGGTATAAAAGCACCATGTTGTCTTACTTGATTTGCCAGTTCTCAGGGTGTTTCTGTGCCCTGATAATAATTGTGATTTCTTTCAAGGCAAAGTGATTTGCAGATAACTTTTTATTTTTTGATTTATTGGGAGGGTATACCTGGCAATACTTAGGGCTTACTCTTTGGCTATACACTCAGAAATTACTCGGGGCAGTGTGAGTGACCATATGGGATGCCAGGGAGCAAAGTTGGCATCCCATATGGTCCTCATAACACCTCCAGGAGTAATGCCTAGCCAAAACAAAAAGCAAACAAAAAAAAGAAAAGGAGGATTGAAGGGATAGTACAGTGGGTAGGACAGTCACCATGCGGATGGTCCCCTAAACCCCACCAGGAGTGATCCATGCACACAGAGCCAGAAATAAGCCCTGAGCACATCAGAGATGACCCAAACAGACAAACAAAAAACAAAAAGAGGCAGTAAGTACTATAATTATGTCAATAAAATAGAGTTCTAGACCAAAAGGATAGTGAGATAAAAGTGTATATTATATAATAATAAAGGGGTAATAGGAAGATATGGTGAGTATTAATATTTATGAACTCCACAGAGCAGCAATGAAATGAATTATTTAAATGAGATATAAATAAATCATAAATTATATTACATACATGAATGAAACATTGACAGTTAGTTATAATTGTAAGCGTCTTTAATATCCCACTTGAATCAATTAATGGATCATTTAGACAAAAAATTAATAGGGAAACAATGACCTTAAAAATTAAATGAGATTATTTTCTGAAAAACATCTATTTAAAATAATAGATATTTACACAGCATTCCCTAAATCACCAGGGATATATTTTTTTATGCACTCACAGAGTATATCAAGACCAGATATATTATATATCAAGAACAGACCAATATTGGAACAATTGTCAATAAATTTATGAAGACAAGAGTGAAATATTCAAGCATTGGAAAAAAAGGCCAGAGAGATAACTTAGTTCAGGAGTGCAGACAGGCCAATCCCAATTTAATCCCAGCACTCCATATGGTCCCCCAAGCACCAGGAGTGATCCCTGGAACCCCCACAGACACACAAAAAACAAAGCAAAACTAGAACTAGAAACAACCTAAGTGCCCATTAGCTGCCTGAGAATAAAGAAGACATGATAATATACATGGTACAGCGGTACCATCCATGTGAGTCTCTGACATAAGCTGCTACTGGCTCTCCCTGTGCCCAGCCGCTCACTAGGCACCTGGGAGGGATGGCAGGTTCTAGCCCTGGCCTGCCACCCCAGCAGAGCCTTGCAACAAGCCAGACGACCCCACCCCCTCCATGAGGGCCTCCAATTTTCATATCCAGACTTCCCCCTCATCAGAACTCCACCCAGCAGACCAGCCTATCACAGCCCAGCTCATCAATAAATGCTGGATTTAGAGATGACTACAAGAGTATGCCACCCGCACAGCAGAGCCTCGCAAGCTACCCGTGTCATATTTGATATGCCAGATACCAGTAACAATTATAGACCTCATTCCCATGACCTGATGGAATGGTTTGAGGCTCTTTATGTTCCTGGAGCAAGCAGGTGCCCTTGGGCTCTACTTGCATGAGACAGGACATATGGAGATATTACTGGTGCCCGCTCAAGCAAATTGATGATGAATGGGAAGACAGTGATACAGTGATACCATTCATGTAGTCTTAAAAGATGAACTCTTTACCATTTGCAACATTATGGGTAAATTTAGAGAATATCATATATAGTTAAATAAGATATAAAAAAGACAAATCATACAAGCATTTTTTTTTTTGGCTTTTTTTTTTTGGGTCACACCCGGCAATGCTCAGGGGTTTTTCCTGGCTCTGCACTCAGGACTCATTCCTGGCGGTGCTCGGGGGACCATATGGGATGCCGGGGATCGAACCCGGGCCGGCATGGGCCGGCCGCGGCAAGGCAAACACCCTACCCGCTGGGCTATCTCTCCGGCCCCCATACAAGCATTTTTTATCCCAAATGGTAAAAAAAGTCTAGAAATCAACCAAAAGAGAAAAGTGACTATATGATTTAGTATTCCTACCATCAGTGAATGAGTTCTTGTTCTGTGTCCTTGAAATATTATTTGTCAATTTTTAATTTTACCTTTCTAAGTGATATAGTTCAAAGACACATATATGTATTATTTGATATGTGTGTTTTGGGTTTTTTCTCATTTTAAAATGAATTCTTGTTTTTCTTATGGTTGAGTTTTAAGAGTTCTTTATATAATTTAAATATAAGTCCTTGATCATTAAAAATGCTACTGACTACTGGATCAGCGAGGACATCAATGGAAAAATAAAAATATCTGGAGATGAACATAAAATAAAATATAACTTATCAGAACCTAAGGATATAGTAAAAGCAATATTCAATGAATGTTAGTAGGAATATAGATGTACCTCTAGAAATAAGAAGAAATCAGTGAAAATAATCTAAGCTTTCATCTAAAGAAATTAGAAAATAAAATTGTTAGGATGAAAGAAAATTTAAAAATTAATAGATATTAATGAAATAGAAAAGTTTCAAAAGATCAATTAAATTAATAGCTGATTCTTTGAAGCATTAACAAAATAAACAAACCTTTATTTTTAGACAAACCTTTAGCCAGATTTACAATGAGAGAGAAAACACAAAGGTAGAAATGAAAGAGAAGTTAAACGGATACCAGGTAGAAACATAATAGAAATACAAAGGATCTTAAGAAAGGATTCTGAGATAGTGCAGTGGCTAATGCAATTGTCTTTTTTTTTTTACTTTTCAGTATTGCAGTTTTTTAATTTATTTGTTTGTTTGTTTGTTTATATTTTAATGAATCACTGTAAGATATGCAGTTACAAAGTTGTTCATGATTTTGTTCCAGTCCTACAGTATCCCAACACCTGGCCCTTCACCAGCATACGCTTCCCACCACCAGTGTCCCCATTTTCACACTCCTTCCCCTCTCTCCCCACTGTCTGGGTAATGCCCTGTCACTTATTGCACACCAAAGACCTGGGCTTGATCCCCAGCACTGCTTATGGTTCCCTGAACACGGAGCACAGGCCAGCTGTAGCCCCAAAATAAAATAAAATTTTTTACAAAGCTAAACAAAGGACAAAAAATTATTCAGTGACTATCAATGCAGAAATCCTTGACAAGATATTAGCAAAATCATTACTTAGACATTGGAAACAACCTAAGTGTCTGTCAGTTGACAAGAGGAAAAAGATGTGACATAACACAATGGAATATTCTCCAGCTCTTTAATAGGAGATGAAATCTCACCATTTTCAGTAGACATGAATGGACTCAGGAAGTACTATGCTTGGTGAAGTAAATTCAAGTGACAGCATATGATTTCACTTTAGTGGTATATGGTGAAAATAAACAAATAACTAAGCTAAAAGAAACAAATAAATATTTAGACTCTGAGTTTTTTAAACCAGTTAATGTTTATATAAAGGGAAGACAGGGAGAGGGGATGAATAATTGTATGAAGAACAAAAATGAACTTTTTTTTTTTCTCTTTGGGTAACCCTGATGCTCAGCGGTAACTCCTGGCTCTTTGCTCAGAAATTACTCCTGTGGCCTGTGCCTGCCGGGTTCGATCCCCAGCATCCTGAGTGCAGAGCCAGGTGTAAGCCCTGAGCGCTGCGGGGGTGACCCAAAAAGCAAAGAAAAAAAAAAGAAAGAAAGAAAGAAATTACTCCTGGCTGTGCTCGGGGGACCATATGGGATGCCGGGATTGAACCCGGGTTGGCCGTGTACAAGGCAAATGCCCTACCCGCTGTGCTATCACTACGGCCCAGAATTGAACTTTAGTGATGAATTTAATGTCATATGTACTGCTGATTTTCAGTGATAACACAAAAATTTATCTCATGTTACAATATGTTACTTTATTAATAAGACATTTATCAAAAAAAATCTTCCTCATATATATGTGTTATATATGTATATATGTATATTTATACAAATACACACAGACATATATTATATCATAAGTATATTTATGTCATAATAGTTGGGAGCTGCTGTAATGGAAAGACATAAACCTTCTCCCACTCATCTTCCCTCACTCCCACACACACTTGCCGGAGGCAGCCACAGGCTCCCTGAATAATCTGGGATCCACAAAGCACCAGCTAACATTACTGCTTAACATAACCTCACAACCAAATTTTATATTCGAGTGAGAGCTGTTTCGGAAAAACTCTGCCAGAGAGCTAAAGTATAAAAAATTCAGTATTATAAATTTAGGGCAGAACCAAATGTTTCCATTTTCAAGGAAATCTTAGTAAATTTAACCTTGTATTTAAGAATTAGAGATATACGTGAATTCAGGTTTATTCCAATAATAGCCTAATCTGAAAACCTGAGGATGTGTTTTTGTGTATGTGTCAATTCTTTTTAATAAATTGATATGTAATAATAGTCAACAAAACTAGAATGAGCTCATACGTTAATCTGTTCCTTTTCTCTTAGATCAATGACAGCATTCAGAGGAGACAGCAAAATAATAAAATTATTTGCAAAACACATAAAGGTAAGAAAGGGCCCAGTTCCTAGTGGGCTGAAGTATGTGATTTTTTTTTTTTTTTTTTGCTTTTTGGGGTCACACCCTGCAATGCTCAGGGGTTACTCCTGGCTTTCCACTCAGGAATCACTCCTGGCGGTGCTCGGGGGACCATATGGGATGCCGGAGATTGAACCTGGGCCAGCACAGGCCATCTGCGTGCAAGGCAAACGCCCTACCCGCTGGGCTATTGTTCCAGCCCCAGAAGTACATGATTTTTTTTTTTTTTGCTTTTTTTTTTGGGTCACACCCAGCAATGCTCAGGGGTTTCTCCTGGCTCTGCACTCAGGAATTACTCCTGGCGGTGCTCGGGGGACCATATGGGATGCCGGGGATCGAACCCAGGCTCGCACAGGCCTGCCACGTGCAAGGCAAACGCCCTACCCGCTGGGCTATCGCCTGGCCCAGAAGTACATGATTCTTAAGAGTCACTTTGGACCTTTTTCCATTCAACCTCTTCTTAGATCCTTTGCAAACAGTTTTTGTATGGTGTCTGTGCCAGCTGACTCAACACTTAACAATCCTTCTAGTCTTCTCTGCATTTCCAGTCTCAATTTATCCATCTAAATAGAAGTCGCTGCACCTGCATGCTCTAAAATACAGGTTTGACTCCTGAATTTTTTGCATATTTACAACTTTTCTAGGAAAATACAGTACTGTTCTTTTTTTTTCTTTTTGGGTCATACCCAGTGATGCACAGGGGTTACTGCTGGCTCTGCACTCAGGAATTACGCATGGTGGTACTTGGGGGACTGTACAGAATGCCAGGGATTGAACCTGGGTTGGCTGCGTGCAAGGCAAATGCCCTCCACCCTGTACCATCTCTCTGACCCCAATACTGTTCTGTCTCAATCTTAACTAATTTTTTAACTTGAAAATTGATCCTTACCAAGTGTAGTCCCATTTGCTTTTTACTTTCTTAGCTTATAGATAAGATGCTCAAAGTTGACCTGTGATTGTACTTGTTGTGACTCTTCTTTTCTTTCTTCCCTGTTATCTTGGAACAGGTCCAGGAACAAGTACAATTGCTAGAGAAGCGTGTCATGCACCTGGGTGTAGGAACTCCAGGAAGAATTAAAGAACTTGTTAAGCAAGGTAGGCAAAAAGGCAGTGATACCCCAAAATAGAGCTGGGAGTTTGCCTTACCCTTTTGTGAATTTGGGAAGCCATGTTTCTGCGGTACTGGAACACTCTCTGTGTTAATTAAGGAGGGTGAGAGAAAAGAAACCTTTAGTTCAAAAGCCAGCCTGCAGGTAGAATGCATTAGGGACTGATAGGGGCTATTGCAAACTACAGTATTTAAATCCACTTAAATATGCCCAGATTCCAATTACTTTAAGCGGGTTACTAGATTCATGGCTTGTCTCCTTCCACCATTTGCTGTTTATGGCAAATGTACTGCTTGAAGGGTTGAATTTTCCCCCTCTTGCTTAATGAGACGGTTCCTCAAGACTTGCGTTTCAATTGAGAGTTAGTATATAAAGTATGTTTTGAAACAAAAATGCAGTTTTTATTGATGAAATAAAGATAATGCAAAGATACTTATCTCGTGCTATATCCAGGAAGTATTACAGATAACTACCAATTTTCTGCTTTTTGGGGGCCAGGGGGCACCCAGCAATGCTTAGTTTTGCTCCTGGCTCTGAACTCAGGGATCACTCGTGACAGGCTCTGGGTACCATATGGATGTTAGGGATCAAACCCAGGTCATCCAAGTGCAAGGCAAGCATCTTACCCACTGTACTATTGTTCTAGCCCTATAATGACCTTTTTTTTTAAGAGTTAACTTTATGGAAGCCTAATTAGCCTAAAGTTCTGCTAACCTCTTGATAATATGATTACTTGTTTTACCTGCCAGAGTAATTAAAGATTTCAGCATACACTAATTTCCAAATTCCTATAAGTAGAGCAAGAGTATGTTGTTTTATAACTGTCAAGCTATTTCTGGATTTTTTATTTTTATTTTATTTATTTATTTATTTTTTGCTTTTTGGGTCACACCCGGCAACACTCAGGGGTTACTCCTGGCTATGACTCAGGAATTACTCCTGGCGGTGCTCAGGGGACCATATGGGATGCTGGGGATAGAACCCAGGCCGGCACAGGCCGCCACGTGCAAGGCAAACGCCCTACCCCCTGGGCTATTGCTCCGCCCCCTTTTTTTTTTTTTTTTTGGCTTTTTGGGTCACACCCGGCGATGCTCAGGGGTTTCTCCTGGCTCTGCACTCAGGAATTACTCCTGGCGGTGCTTGGGGGACCATATGGGATGCCGGGGGCCAGCGCGTGCAAGGCAAACGCCCTACCAGCTGGCTATCGCTCCAATTTCTGGATTTTTAAAATCTACTGGATTTTTAAAATCAAGCTAATTCTGGATTTTTAAAATCTAAAATCTAGAAATAGTATGTCCAGTATAGTTACTTAGTATAGAGACGGGCATTTATCAGAAAGCAAAGGGATACTAAAAATACTGGTGTTTCTCTCCAGATGAGAACCATGCAGAGTTAAATGAACCACTATAGACAGAGGTCGGTGAATTCAAAAGTAAGAAGCTTGGAACTCCCAGTCTTTTATTTTTATTTTTATTTTTTGCTTTTTTGGGTCACACCCGGCAATGCTCAGGGGTTTCTCCTGGCTCTGCACTCAGGAATTACTCCTGGTGGTGCTCGGGGGACCATATGGGATGCCAGGGATCGAACAGGGGCCGGCATGAGCCGGCTGCGTGCAAAGCAAACGGACTATCGCTCCGGCCCCCTTCCCAGTCTTTTAAATTCCTGCTTGCTTGAATTTTAAATTCTTGCTTGTTTGGTGCACTCGTAGATTCCCTCACAATCCTACTCAGTACTCACAGCATCGTTGTAGAGTTATTTCTTAGGAGAGAAAACAGGATCTGATGGTCTTTACAAGATCTCTCAGTGTCGACCTTTTTTTTTTTTTTTTGGGTCACACCCAGTGATGCTCAGGGGTTACTCCTGGCTCTTCACTCAGGAATTACTCCTGGCGGTGCTTGGTGGACCATATGAGAAGCTGGGATCAAACCCGGGTCGGCTGCATGCAAGGCAAATGGCCTACCCGCTGTGCTGTCACTCCTGCCCCACCTTCTTGATTCCAGGGTCTTTCTAGCGACTACCTGACCAGTGGAAGACATAAATCTATATAAAATTTATTTTTTATAAAACAGGGGCTGGAACAATAGTACAGTGGGTAGGTCACTTGCCTTGCAAATGGCCAAGCCAGGTTTGTTCACCAGCATCCATATGGTCCCCCAACATCCTCCAGGAGTGATCCCTAAGTGTAGAGTCAGGAGTAACCACTGGACATTGCCAAGTATGACCCAAAAAACAAAAAAAATACTGGCCAACGAACGTTGAAGGCCAGTGTGCACTTTGAAATTCTGGAGTTGAAAAGAGGAAGAGGTTGTTATGGATGTGTCTGCAGGGAAGGCATTACCGAGGTCTTTAAACTAGGGGAGGATCACAGCGAAGATGTGAGACCAACGCTGCACTGGTCTGCCAGCTGAGTTACAGGAGGGCTAGCACATACTCTTGGCCTAAACTAGAACCCAGGATAAGCCAGCAATATGGCGTTGAAGAGTTCCTGTTACTTCCTCATAATCCCCAGATTCAAATCCCTGCTCCAGAAGTTTACTAGCTCCATGTTCTTGGGAATTTAACTTTGCCGTCTAAAACATGTTTTGTTTTGCTTTTAATTTAGTTGAGGCAACATAGCTACAATAGTGTCAGCATTTATGCTTTGAGTGTAGAAAGTTCATGTACTTCCACCACTATCAAGATGCCAAAGACCCTCCAGCACGGTCTTACGTCACTTCCAGACAGCCTCTTCCTTTCTCCACACCATCCTCGGTCCTTCAAGCCCCGGCCCCTATCACTTGGCAGTTCCAGTGCTATACTCAAAGTTCAAGGGTTTGTTTTCATCAGATACTGCCAATTCTTTGTTTTTGTTTTTCTTTAAATACCTCATTTGAATAAGATCATCTGGTATTTGTCCTCCCACTGACTTATTTGTCTTTTTGTTTTGTTTTTGGGTACTCAGAGCTTACTCCTGGCTCTGTGCTCAGGGATCACTCCTGGAAGGTTTGGGAGACCAGATGGATGTTGGGGGTTGAACAAGGCAAGCGTCCTACCCAATGTACTATTGCTCTAGCTATTTCTGGGGTTTTTTGATGCCAAGGATCAAACCCTGGTCAGGCACCTGCAAGGCAAGCAGTCTACCCGTTGTACTGTCTCTCCGTCAATGACTTATTTATTTGCCTTAATGTGACATCTTTTACCTTTATCCACATTGTAGAAAAAGACAGTATTTCATATTTTCTTTTAACAGTACATATATATAACAGTACATACATACATATATATATATATATATATATATTTCACAGACACAGATGGAGCTGCTACCAGCTCTCCCGTTTCCGTGCAGCCACAGTACATCTGTAAATGCAAAACTTTGAGTGCTCACATGGCAGAGTCTGACAGGCTACCCGTAGTATTTAATATGCCAAAATCAGTAATAATAATAATAGACCTCATTCCCATGACCTGAAGGAATGGTTTAAGGCTCTTCATGTTCTTGCAGCGAGCAGAGGCCCTTGGGCTATACTAGCATGCGAACAGGGACAAATGGAGATGTTACTGGCACTAGCTCGAGCAAATCGATGAACAATGGAAAGACAAGTGATACACACACACACACACACACACACACACACACACACCATCATTTATCTATTCATCTATCATTAGAACTTGGCTTGTTTGCACGTCTTCACTGCAATTGTAAGTAGCGCTGCAATAAGCATAGATGTCCATGTATCTTTTTCCTATTGGTGACTAAATTTTTGAGAAGTTTCAATATTGTTTCCTAAGTAGATATACAGAGCAACAGTGAATGAGAGTTCCTTTTTTATTGCATTCATTTTTACTCTGAGGATACTGGCTGTTTTCAGTACCATTCTGCGCCATTCACACTAGTCTGAGGTGATAATGTCATTGTCATCCTATTTTGCACTTCCCTGCTAGGAAGTGGTGATGAATCCTTTTATTTGCTTACCAACTATTCTGTTTCTTTTGCTGTCTAAAAAACGTTTTAGTTAATGTAGTCCCATTTTTATTTTTGCCTGCTTTATTTATTTTTGCCACTGGACTCAACTCATCAAAGACAATTCAGGTAGGTCTGTATCCAAGACCACCACACCTGCAATTGTGTGTGTGGTCACATCCTCTGTGTATATATTAATTCATATTTAATCTCAAAGTCATGAATCCGTTTTGGAACAACAGCACACTGTCCATTTTGAGTCCGTTCAGCTCCTGGTCTCTTTCTCAGGTTCAGTGACTTGACGTTACTCCTGGTGGTGCTCAATCAACCTTGCATATGGGCAGTCAATCCCAGGCTTCTTGCATGCAAAGCATCCACTCAGCGCATTGCACTATATTTCCAGAGTTTATCTTTTTTAGTAAGATTCCCACATAGAATGTGCTATTTATCAGTGATTGACATTTTACCTAGCATAATGCCTCCAAGAGATATTCATGTGTGTGTGTGTGTTTGTGTGTGTGTTGTTGTGTGTTACGTTTTCTTTATCCATTCATGGGTGGACATGTGGATTATTTCAGTGTTTTGCTATTATAAATAATGCTGCAGTGGATGTGAGGGTATAGGTGTTTTTCTAAACATTTTATTATACCATCATGAGATAAACAGTTACAAAAATGTTCGTGTTTGGGTTTCCGCCATACAGTGTTCCAGCACCCATCCCTCCACCAGTGCCCATTTCCCACCACCAATGTCCCCAATTCCCTCCCTCCCCTGCCTCTATGGCAGATTCTCTTTTCTCTCTTACTCTTATCTCTCTTTCTCTCTTCCTTCTCCTACACATTGTGGATTGTAATAAATACTTAGAGGTTATCATGTGTATCTTTTTGCCTGCATTTAATGCTTAGTTCTATGTGGTAATAGCACTTACGACAATTATTGGCACACTGTTCCATTCTTTGTCTTACCTAACCTCTGCTCCCACAAGTTTGTGGTAATTTCCACTTTTGACAAGACCTCCTGATCCACCTTTCACCTGGCCTTGGATATTTCACCTGGCCTGTGCCGTAATATGTATATATGTATATATATGCCATGCAAATCAATGCAGTCATTCTATATCTGTCTCTCTCCTTCTGACTAATTTCACTCAACATGATCCTCTCCATGTCCATCCATTTATAGGCAAATTTTATAACTTCATTTTTCCTAACAGCTGCATAGTATTCCATTGTGTAGATGTACCAAAGTTTCTTTATCCAGTCATCAATTCTTGGACACTCTGGTTGTTTCCAAATCCTGGCTATTGTGAATAATGCTGCTATGAACATAAAAGTAGGGATGGTGTTTTCGCTGCATGTTTTGGTTTCCCAGGGTATATTCCTAGGAGTGGTATGGCTGGGTCAAATGGGAGTTCAATTTCTAGTCTTTGGAGGAATGTCCATATAGTTTTCCAAAAAGGAGGTACAGGTATTTTTTATGATGATAATTTTCATCTCTGCCCAGAATAGTGGAATTGCTGGATCATATGGTTGTGCTATTTTTATTTCATTTTCAGAAACCTACGCCTATTTTCCATGGTGGATTGTACCAATTTCCATTCCCACCAACAATGCACAAGAGTTTCCTTTTCTCTATTCTCAACATTTCTCATCCTTTACATAATAATTTTTGTAACAGGTGTGAAAGAATGCACTGTGGTTTTCCTTTGCATGTTGCCAGTGGTTAAGTACTTTTTCATGTCCTGTTTGCCATTTAAATGTCCTTTTTTAGAAAAATATCTGAGAGTATGAGAGTTTGGGCCCTTGCCTTGCCTCTAATTTTCAAACCTTTTTGAAATACCTACACCAAATTCGGTTCCCGAAGCACAGCCACAGCTCACTCCTGAGCATATAACCCTGAGCAGAATAAAAAGAAAAGAAAAATGTCTAGTTACTCTTGTTCATTTTTTATTTACCAAAGCACCACGATTTATAAAGTTATTCCCAGTTGAGTCTTAGACGTGCAGTATTGCAGCACTGATCCATCAACTGTCCGCTTCCCTCCACCAGTGTTCCCAGCTTCTCTCCGTATCTCCCCATTCCAGCCTGCCCTCTTGATAGGCAGCTTTCTAAGTTTGGTTGTTATAGTTTGGGTCTCTTGATATCAGTGTTGTTGACTCTGTGGTTTGGATATTTGTCTCTATCATACCTTAACACTATATTTTTTATAAAAAAAAAAGTTCTCCACTTTATTTAAACAAAGATCACCAAATTCTACGAAGTGGTTAATGATGCACTTGTTACAGGCATTCACTATTCCAACCCCAGCCACACCACCACTGTGACCTTCCCTTTGTGACCACTGTTGTCCCCATTCCCCCTCTCCCCGCAATACTGCCTCCGTAGAGAGCCCACAATAATTTATTTTATATTGCATATTGCCATTCAATGACTAATAGAATTATAAAAGAAAATAGTAAAAGAAAATTTGTGAAAGTTGTTATATCTCACCATGGGGATATTAAGTCCTTCCTTAACTGTCATTAAGCTGTTGTTGCTAGTTGAACCTTCTGTGTTAATGTTTTTGTAATTGAGCTTAGTTGACTTTTATATTACATTCCCATCCAATCTGGCGTGCTCCTACTAAAGTGTTAGTATTGTAAAGTTTGGAGATGTCTCTCCAAGAAATCCAGAATATTTAACTGGACCATGAGTTTACATGGCATCGATGGTGGAATGTGGATGTGGCTGTGGTGGGCTACTGAAGCATTAGGGTGGGGGGTGGATAGAAAGGGATATCCCCACCACCACCATTCCAGCAAGGCCCGGAGTTTTCAGCCCAAAAAACCTGGTGTACCTGAAATTCTCAGCAGCCTGGCATCTCTGTGGAGCAGTGGAGTTCTGCGGCAGACATGGCAGCTGCTGTTCGGGTGTGAGCAGCTGCCAGGGCTGTGGCAGGACAGGGACTTGGCTGTCCCTCTGCTGAGACTGCCCTGGAGGCTCTCTTCCTGGAGTGGTGTATCTAAGAAATTTTCGCTACTAGTTGATAGTTTTCTAGATTTTTTTTCCTGTGGAGGAGGGTTATTCCTGGCTCTTCCTGGCTCTGCCCTCAGGAGTTACTTCTGGCTTTGCTCTGGAGACCATATGGGATGCCAAGGGTTGGCCCAGGTCGGCCACAGGCAAGGCAAACGGCCTACCCACTGTGCTATTACTCTAGCACCACTTTTTTGAGATTTAATTATGCGCCTCTGGAGGCGGGCCCATAGAGGAGCTTACATGGCAGCAGCAGTGGACGTGGGTGTGGTTGCTGGGGTTTTCTACAAGTCCTAGAGAAGAAGGGGATAACTGACCCCCATTTGGAGAAGGCCCACAAAACCATATGGAGTTTAAAACGCTGCTGAGCACATGTGTGCCTTACTCCCCTGACTGGGACCCCGAGCTTCTCCTCTGTCTCTACTCCCACTCCCTCCACTATGTTTTTTAAGGCCAATTTGATTTTTTGGTTTTTTGCTACTGAGTTGTGTCTTTTTATATTTCAAATAGTAACACTAAGTCTTACTGTGTTTTAGCCATTTTATTATGGTAGATATCTATGTTCTTATAGTTTGTTGTTATAAATAATATTATCGTGCTGGCCTTCAAAAGCTTTAACATTTCCTAATGTTTTTATTGATGAAAATAAATGTTTTTTGTTTGTGCTTTTTTGGTTGACACCCGGCAATGTTCAGGGGTTTCTCCTGGCTCTGCACTTAGGAATTACTCCTGGCGGTGCTCGGGGAGACCATATGGGATGCCGGGGATCGAACCCGGCCGGCACTGGCCAGCGCGCAAGGCAAACGCCCTACCCACTAGACTATCGCTCTGGCCCGAAAATAAAATTATCTTATCAAAGACACATTTTTTTTTTTTGCTTTCTGGGCCACACCCAGCAATGCTCAGGGGTTTCTTCTGGCTCTGCACTCAGGAGTTACTCCTGGCGATGCTCGGGGGACCATATCGGGGATCGAACCCGGCGGCGGCATGGGCCGGCCGCAGGCAAGGCAAACGCCCTACCCGCTGGGCTATCGCTCCGGCCCTCAAAAACACATTTTAAAGTCCCTGTTTTATAAGATCCAATTTCTTCCAAGGAGCTGTGCCTATTTGCTCTTCCATCAACTGTTATTTTTAAGGGAAGCCTATCAGTTGTCTTTCTTAATGCATCCATTTTAATTTTGCAGAGAGTTTTAGGTCAGAAACATTGTAATAATAGGCAGCGTGAAAATTTCTTGGGGCTGAGAGGAAAATATTAAGTCACAGAGCAAAGTTGAAGGGAAGTGCTTTAGGGTAAATGAGCGTTTGTTTCCACGGGTAATGTGTAACATCTTAGGGCAGAACACAGGGAACTGGAAAAATTAACTGTGCCCGAGTCTAAGGCTTCTCAGGAACAGACCATCTTGAGGTCCCGTCAGCCCCACATTCTATAATTGTCTTTAACTAGTCAAGAGTCCCTGACTGTTGCTGGATACGCAGGGAAACGGCAGGATCAAAGTGCAGTGGTGGTTTGCCAGTCTTCCTAAAGGGTAGAAGAGCCCATTCATCTTAGCTTTCTTTTCTGCCTAAAATTAGCCCGCAACCTACCCCAACCCTGCTTTTCTACTCTGCCCACTTACCTTCTCAGAGCCAGGTGGATCCCTTTATACTCAGTACCTCGGCAGGGTCACTAAACTGGACTGCGTCTTAGTAATTCCCGGTCAGGAAAGACATTTCTGCCTCTTGGCTTTGGGATGGAGGCTTCGTCAGGATTCCTTCCCAGCATGTGAGTATCTGGTGAGCTTAGCAAAGCAACTTCGTGCTTGCTTCAGCGTTGGTAGATTAGAAGAACAAGGCTCTGAGGGATGCATTTGTTTCCCATCAGCAGAGGCAGGACTTAATGTGCAGAGATTAGTTACTGAGGGAGAAGAGAGCAAATGAAGCAAAAGCATCCAGGAGAGTAAAAAATCATCTTAATAAGCTTATGTCGTGAGGTTTTTACTGCAGCAAGCTGCTCCCTGTCTCTTTCAGGTGGCCTCAATTTGAACCCCTTAAAGTTTCTGGTTTTTGACTGGAACTGGAGAGATCAGAAGTTGAGGAGGATGATGGACATTCCCGAGGTACTGTGTAATCATCAATGGTCTTTCATCTTTCCTTTTTTCAATTTGAACTTGAGTTCAAACACAGTAATAAAGTCTTTGACATGGCAAGCCAGCACATTCTAGCCTTTGAAATGATGCCTGTCTTTTAACTCTGAAGTAACAATTATAGAGGCCATCCTATCCCTTGCACATAACTCTATCCTTTCCATGATTCTTAGGGATTGGCTTTGTTTTTCATTAAACAACCAGTGGTCTCTTGCCTACTGGCCACCATGTCTATACTTCGAGAAAGAGGACAGTCTGGACGACTTGGAACATTTTCCTCTGCTTTTTTTTTTTTTTTGAGACAAATCTTTGTTGTTCATCTGTGTAAGTGCATTTAGAGGTGGGGGCACGCTTGCCCCCTGCCAGTGTTTCCATACTTCCAAAAGACAAATTTACAGGACGATTTTGGCTTTTGTGGGAAGGCAAACTTTTTAATGACTCTGTGGGATTAATCTGATTAAATGCCTTTGTGGGCATGTCATGAAATTAGCTCATTATTTATGAAAGTGTCCATTGTCATTGTGATGTGAAAAATTCATTTGCCACCCACCTTGTTATAATGGGGCTACTGCTTAGAAGTAGCTGTTGAAGAGAAAAGATTTGTACTGTAGTAAGCATGACCAGTATTCACTCAGAAAGAATGAATCATGACAGAAACTATCAAAGAAGCTTGAAATTGCTCCTTCAAATACACTGCATATGTTTAGACACCTCAATAAGCTATGGGCCAAGAGCAATCAACTCTCTCTCTCTCCTGCTCACTCGCTCTCTCCCTCTCACTCTCTTGCTTGCTTGCTCTCTAGCTCTCTCTTGCTCTCTTGCTCTCTCTCTCTGTCTTTCTCTCTCTCTCCCTTCATCCTTCCCTCTTTTTCTGTCCTAAATTGTTTCTTTGATTTAAAGAATTTGATGTCAGGCACATAAACTCTTATTTGATTACCTCAGCTATAATATTAAATCTGAGCAATTTATCACTAATATTCTAATTATAAAAATAAGAAAGTGTATCAAAATAAAATTATGTCAACTATAGTTATTTCTACTGTCATTATTATTAACAATCCTGTATTTAATAAATAAGTTAGGCATATGGTGAATATACTGAAACACTTCTATATAATTTTATAATGTTTTATTTTAAATGACTACAAACAAAATGGCATTTAATTAAACTTGTATTTTATACAATACCTCAAATAAATATTTCAACTCTGGATTAAATGTGATTCTGACTGTACCAGCCACATCAATATCTGGGAGTTCAAATGGTTTAATTTATTCACCAAAACCATGTCTTCTTAATTTTAACCATTTTTTCTTTGTTGTTTTGTTTGTTTTGCTTTTCTCTTATTTAGATAAAAAGGAAGTTTTTGAACTTCTGGAAATGGGAGTCCTCAGTCTGTGCAAGTCAGAGTCTTTGAAGCTGGGTCTTTTCTAACTCTGCGCCCTAGTGAAAATTCCAGTTTTCATGATGTTGTTTCTATCTCATTTAATAGCTCTGGGGCATTTCAAGCACTCAGTTCAGACAACTCTTATTTTACTCTTAACCGTATCACCGGATGATTGTTGGGAATATTTGATGGAAATTCTTTGGGAAAAAATGAATTTTCTCTTTGCCAACTCCTTGTATAATAAAGTATAATTGGCTTGTATGTACTTTTTAACTGAGTTTGGGTCCCCCACCCTCCAGAACTAAATGGTCTTTGATATTTCTGCAAAAAAGAAAATATTGGGCAGCTCTAGGCAAGCCTCTTCCATCTGTGAGCATCAGTTGTACCAGCTGTGTACAACTGATTTCTCACAGATTGCTGAGGATTCATCAGGATAGTACACGTGGAACTCCTGTAAACTACAGTAACTGGTTCATGTATAGAGAGAGTAGTAATAGTAGAAAGAGCTCTAAGTGCATGTGGCATTTTTTTAATGTATAAAACAATGCTGGATTGGAGAGAGAGTT
The DNA here is from genome assembly GCA_021461705.1 of Cryptotis parvus. NCBI lineage: Eukaryota > Metazoa > Chordata > Mammalia > Eulipotyphla > Soricidae > Cryptotis > Cryptotis parvus. The sequence continues at coordinate 107,992 of JAJIBD010031392.1, forward strand.
CAGCAGATAAGGTGCATTCCCATGAGCAGCCCAACACTGGTTCAATTCCCAGCTTTGCATAGGGTCCCCAAATACCACATGGTGTCACCCTGAGCAGTGGAAACACACCACACACACACACACACACACACACACACACACACACTCACACCAATGCTATAACTACTACTATCTTAATTACTTAACTTCTTATTTTGAAAGAATTTAAGGGTTTTTTAAGTTCTAGATCAAAGAGATAGTTTAGTTCAGTGGTCAACAACAAATGCTTTAAATGCAGATGGCCTGGTTCAATGCCTTGCATCAGTTGTCCCTGAACAGCAGCAGAAGCAACTCTTCCACATAGGCTGAGAGAAGTCCTTGAGCACCACAGGGTATGACCTCCTGCAAAATTACTACTAATAACAATTAAGAAGATTTTTTATTATTATAACACTATGAGATAGACATTTACAAAGCTGTTCATGATTGGGTTTCAGTCATACAATGTTGCAGCACCCATCCCTCCACCAGTGCACATTTCCCACCACCAACATCCCCAGATTTCCTCCCTCTCCCCCAGCCTGCCTCTGCCTCTATAGCCTCCTCCTCCTCCTTCTCCTCTTCTTCCTCCTCCTCCTCCTTCTCCTTCTTCTGCTTATGCTTCTTCTGCTTCTGCTTCTGCTTCTCCGCTTCTCCTTCTCCTCCCTCATCCTCCTCCTTTCTCCTTCTTCTCCTCCTCCTTCTCCTTCTCTTCTTTTCTTCCTCTTCATCCTCCTCCTCCACTTCCTCCTCCTCTTCCTCCTCCTCCCTTCCTCCTTATCTTTTTCCATCTCCTCTTCCTTCTCTTTATCCTTCTCTTCTTCCTCCTCCTTCTTTTCTTCCCTCTCATTCTGTCCCTCCCATCTCTTAAGCATTGTGGCTTGTCATGTATACATTTATGGGTTATAATATATGTCCATTTGCCTACATTCAGTGTTCACTTCTAGTCTGGCATTACCATTTCCAACAATTAGTAAAACACTGGTTTATATTTATATCCCACAGATAAATGCTGTCATTCTATATATGCCCTTTTCCTTCTGACTGATTTCACTAAGCATTTTTTTAACATTGCCATGTATGTGCTTTATTTTTTCCCCCCCAAATTTTATTACATCATTTTAGACATACAATTGCAAGGTGCTCATGTAGAGTTTTGGTTCTACAGTGTTCCAACACCCATCCCTCCAAACCCATCTCCCATTACCAAGTCCCCACCTCCCTCCCCCTCCCACACCTCAACTACTTGGCGGGTTCTGTATGTCTTTTGCTCTCCTCTCTATCTCTCCCTCCTGCCAAACTTTCCTGCACATCGTAGAATGCAGTACATTAAAGGACATTACTGGTTCCACTATTTTGATGGACCGCGTGGCCGCTTGCAGCTGCGCAATCTGGTCTCGAACTGGTTTTGCTCTGTTAATCTGGTCGTGAGGTAGTATCCCAGCGTCTGGACAGCGAAGGTGGTGGCTAGTATGGTGGGCGAGTCTCATCCGGCTGCTTCCGGGACCCCCCAGAGGTGATGGGCCCACTCCCAAAACCCATCTATCCTGCTGGGAGCCCCATGGTCAGCTTAGCCTGGGGAAAGAGGTGTTCCAGCTTCCCCAGGCGCGTCTGAGGTCCCGCATGCTATGGCTGGTCGCCTCCTCACTAAGCATTTTAATCTCTATGATAATCTATGCCCATCCATTTGTATCACTGTCCTCCCGTTCATCGTCGATTTGCTCGAGCGGGTACCAGTAACATCTCCATATGACCTGTCTCATGCAAGTAGAGCCCAAGGGCACCTGCTTACTCCAGGAACATAAAGAGCCTCAAACCATTCCATCAGGTCATGGGAATGAGGTCTATAATTGTTACTGGTATCTGGCATATCAAATACAACACGGGTAGCTTGCCAGGCTCTGCCGTGCGGGGTAGCATACTCTTGTAGTCATCTCAAAATCCAGCATTTATTGATGAACCGCGCGGCCGGCTGTGATAGGCTGGTCTGCTGGGTGGAGTTCTGATGAGGGGGAAGTCGGATGTGGAAAATGGAGGTCCTCATGGAGTGGGGCATGAGGACCACGTCCATTTGTAAGTAAATTTTATTTACTTTATTTTTCCTGACAGCTGAATAGTATTCCATTGTGTAGATGTACCATAATTACTTCTGTTTTTATCCAGTCTTCTGTTCTCAGGCACTCAGGTTGATTCCAGATTCTGGCTATTGTAAATAGTGCTGCAATAAATATAGAAGTGCAGATGGTGTCTGCTGTGTTTTTAGGTCTCCAGGGTATATTCCCAGGAGTGGTATTGCTGGGTCAAATGGGAGCTCAATATCTAATTTTTTGGAGGAATGTCCATATTGTTTTCCAAAAAGGCTAGACCAGTTGACATTCCCACCAACGGTGAATGAGAGTCCCTTTCTCCCCCACATCTCTGCCAGCACTGGTTGTTCTTGCTCTTTTGGATGTGTGACAGTCTACAGTGTGAGGTGATATCTCATTTTTGTTTTGATTTGCATCTCCCTGATGACTAATGAAGAAGAGCACTGTTTCATATGCCTTTTGGCCATTCGAATTTCTTCTTTGTTGAAATTTCTGTTCATTTTAAGATTTTTTAAAGTTGTGAAATAGTAAAGAGATTCCTATATCTTCTTCGTTATATAACCAAAATACATTTTATATAGCACATGTTATATTGCCATAGTACATATATTTCCCATATTTACAATGTTATATAACCATAGTATAGTTGTCACAACTTCAGAAATCAGTTTTGAGGCAATTATCTATACTACTTTTCTTGGAATTCACCAGTCTTTCCACTGATTTCCTTTTTTTTTTTCTGTCCAGGTGTCTTACAAACTATTACTCCATTTGAGTTTGTCTATTGTTCTCTCATGATTTGATTGAGTTTTGCACTTTGGTACCAAAAAAATAATAATAACAGAGGCAATTTGTCCTTGCTGCATCTTATCAGGGGATGTAGAATATTGGTTTATTCACTCTAAGGGCAGCAAGATAGATATCTTGTTTGAAGAGACATCTGTCTGATTTTCTCCACTGTGTAATATTGTCTTTCCATTTACAGTTAATTTATATCTTAGGGAAAATACTTTGAGGGCTGTGTAAATATTCAGTTTTCCCCCAAAGTGTGCCCACTAATTTTATTTATTTATTATTTTGTTACCACACCTGGCTGTGCTCAAGGCTTACTCCTGACTGTGTTCGGCGATTACTCCTGCTGGTGTTTGGGAAAACATATACATGGTGGAGGATGGAACTGGGGTCAGCCACATACATGGCTAGTGCCATCCCACTTTGCTACCTCACCAGTCCCTTGCCCACTAATCTGGCAGCATCTGTAGTTATTATGGACAAGATTGCTACTGCTGTGATTTTTCTTTTTTCTTTCAATGCTTCTTTGCTTATTGAAATGGAATTCTTAAAGAAGAGCAGTCTCGGTAAGAGATTTGGCTTAAGTGATAGACCATATATCTCACAAATGTGAGACCCTCAGTAAAACAGTTAGCTCTTATGACACCACTGAGTCTGACCCACAGCAGAGCAGCATGTAATCCCCAGCTCCATAGCAACAATAACAAAAAAGAAAGAGTTGTCTCCTCCCCACCCCACCCTGCCATTGACTTGTTTACTAATTATTGCAATGAAAATTTGTGGAGAGTAATGTTTTGTTTCATAAGATATGTGGATTGAAGAAGAGTCTACACTTTGTAATGGTGAAATGTCTTCACCTGACAAATGAATTACCTTTGTTATTGTAACCTCACTCCGGCCATGACCCAGACACACATCTAGAAATCTCCAAGGAGACCAAAATATGGCAGACATGCTACTGACACTGCCCACCAGGCTGAACATCTTCTAGTCCCGGAAGGTCTCAACAAAGTTCCAACAGCCAGAGACCTCCACTGCAATCGCAGCTATTTCCCAGGCTGGATACCATTGCTTCAAAGAGCCCACCCATGAGAGAAGCTGTTTTTCTTTAAAATTCTCTAGTACCAAATCCTGAATTAACTTCATAGTGGTGAATATTTCACCCCAATTTTACAACCAAATAATATTGGTTTTGTTTTGTGGATCAAATTTTCACTTACTTTTCACTCATTTAAATAATGTACTCAAGAATTTAGGGATTTGGCTTCACGTATAATCTTTCATATTGCACCAATGAAATAGTCCTGAAAGAAAAGTGTTATTGTTCTCACATTGTAGATTATGAAACTCCTTGTCAGAAAGGACATACCCTAGGTTAGGTAGCAGAACCAGAGACCAAACTCAGTTATCCCATATTTACTTTAGTATAGGAGCCATGTACTACTGGGGAAATTAGACCTCTATACAAATAAGAAAACATACCGTTACTGGTATAGAAAATTCTATATCTGAATATTATAAAATTTTAAGTGAGTTGAGAGTCTATCAGATCATGTTCCAGGAAGTCAGTTTTACACAAGCAACCTCATTAGAGGCCACACACAGGGACTAAAAAGGAACAAGCAGTAGTTTCATTCTCCAAGACCCTAACAAACCCAGCAACTCAGGATAAAGAAAAGCCATACAAAATGAAAATTTAGCTATATTGTTCTCATCCCTTTATTCCTAAAATCTGAGCTATTCTTGGCCCCTGTAAGGGAAATGAAATGAATTGCATGCCCTCCCAATAATAAGAATTTAATGCCCTGTCACTTGATATGTAGATTAATCTGGAAGAAATCATCAAGCATTTTGTAAGACACATTGGTAATATGAGACATGTAGTCTGTGATCATAATCCAAACCAATCTACCAAGCCACAGTTGACATGCCAAAAACCAAAAAGTGAGACCATTATAGGTATTATGTGTGTTTCAGTGTAACCTACACATGTAACCACTACCTGATTTACACTCATATTTAGTATGTTTGAGAGCCAGCAGTTAAAAATAAAAGGCAGAGAAATATAAGCAAATCCATGAAATTGAAATCTGGAGGAGGCTATGAGAAATTAACAAGAAATGAAAACAAGGAATTGATCATTTTCTGAAATTTCTATTGATAACATAATGCAGTAATTGTTACCAAAATTTTATATCCATATCTATCGAGATTGATAATTCTGGAGGTGGGGGGTAGACAGTAGATACTATAACTACAATTATCTTACTTTTTTTAAAATGTCTTAAATTGAAAGAATTTCTTAATTTTTTAAGTTGTAGTTCAGTGGGCTACAGCACATGCTTTTCTTGCAGATGGTCTGGGTTCAATGCTTCGCATCACATGACCCTGAACAGAATAGAAGCAGCTCCCCAGCATGGAGCTGAAAGTAACCCTTGAGTACCACAGGATATAGCCCCTCAAAGCTAATAATAATAATAATAATGTAATAATAATAAACAATAACAACAATAATAATAAAGGAATTTCTTAGGTTGTAAAAAGAATATGGAGATTTTCTATGTCTGTTTTTTCCAGTGACCCCGAATGTTACCATCTTATATAACCATGGTACAGTTATCACAACTTCCAAAATCAGCTTTGATTGAGACAAAACAATTAGCCAAATTATAGACTTCCTTTGGAATTAACCAGTCTTTCCACTGATGCCCTTTTTTCTGTCCAGGATCCAATATTGCTGATAGGTGTCATATCTGCTTGATCTATTTCCTAGATCAATGACAGTTTATCACTCTGTCCTTGCCTTTCATCATCTTGACCTTGAAGAGTACTAGTAGGTATCTTACATATAGATTGTTACTTGGTTTGAGTTTGTCTCGTTTTCTCATGATTTGATTGAGGCCTCATCTAGTCTGTTGAAAGCCTGACTACAACTAAAGACAGGACAGTCTCTCCTCCCCCACCCAATAAGAGAATTTTGCCTTCCAACTGAAACAGCTCTTCCTGCTGATGACGTTTTCAGTTCTATAGCAGTTTTTTGATCGTCCCATTCAAAGGGAGAGATCAGCTCTGCAGATCTGGGTCCTGCCAACCTCTTCTAGAATCACGTGAGTCTTTGAGATCATACATAGTTCAGGATTTTGGTTACTTTAGTTTTGCTTTATAAAAAGTCTAAGAAATAACTGCTCATGATTTATAGCTGCAATAATCCTTTCAGTAGGGGTAAGCTAGGTGACTTAAGTCTCCTCAATGTTAGTGTGAGTAACACACCTGATGTTTGGAGACCAACTCTGCTCATTTCATTTAATCTCATAAGATATTACTGCTTTTCAAATCCCAAGCTCATGATCACATTTGTCTAATGAAATAAATAGTAGGTGTGAAATAGAAGTATTCACTGCCATCTTCTGACAGTCTGATTCCATGAGCCATTCTAGCTCATGAGCACCACCTCCAACCCAGATTCAAATGGCATGTTGAAAAGTTCCCACTGAGTGTATAAATATTTTCCAATCTAGCAAGTATTGACTGTATTTCAAACCTAGCATAAACAGTGTTTAATTATATTTCTTAAACTAGGTATGTTTATCCAAGTCATGATATCCATTAATACAATCAGTGTTATCATTTTCTTAATTTTTACCAAAAAAGGAAGATTAGCAACACTCATGCTGGTAATTTAAATCCTAACTTTACATCTTAGAAGAATATTTTTTTTTACTTTGTGAGTCACATCCAGCGATGCTCAGGGTTTTCTCATTGCTCTGCACTCAGGAATTACTCCTAGCACTGCGGGCAGGACTATGTGGAATGCCTGGGATCGAACCCAGGTCACCTGCATGCAACGCATAACGCCCTACCCACTGGACTATCGCTCCAGCCCTGTTAGAAGAATTTTACAGAGAAAGTGACTGTAAAATTAACCTCTCGGGGGCCTCTGGGGTCCCCAACAATACCAGGAAACTTCTGCCTCTGAAGCCTGCAGGGAATGGATGAAAATTCAGGAATCTGGTGCAGTTTTAAAAAGGCTTTACTATCACAGGTTCTGATATACAATTCAAGAACAGGTAAAACCCTGGACTTAGGGTTCCCAGATGGGCCCTGCCACGTGTAGGCCAAGATTGGTGCCACCACATGTTAAGCCCAACAGAGGATGGAGAGGAGAGGCAGAAAGCCAAGGGAAGCCAAAATGAGCTTTCTCCTTTCTCCCAGCTTATTTTATAGATAAAAACCCACCAAAACTTCCCAAATAGGCCCATCCGTGGGTTGGGCCATCTAGAGATGAAGGCAAGTAAACAACTCTTGAAATGCAGCACTTCAGGTGACCCTTCTGGCTTGACAAATGCTAGAGCTGATTCAAAGTCTCTAGGTGGAAGGGACTGCAAGCTAAGTGTAGCTGAAGCTTAAAGCAGGGCGTGTCACCCAACATTAACCGCCTAGTGAAAAATGATGCTAGTGGACTTAGAATAAATGGAAAAACCTGAAGCCAAACCATAATAATGCTATGATCCAGTACTGAGTATTTCATTGGTCTCCTTTCTTTTTGCTCATATGGTTTATTCCAAAGCATGTGCCTGTGAAAAGGTTAGAGAAGATGTTTATAATATGTTGTTTTACTATGTCTTTCATAAGGATGGCTTGTTATCAATTGCTAAGATTAGACATCTGTGATTTTTCAATCTCTGTTAACTTCTCTCTTCTTTGTGATTACAGAGAGAAGTTAGCTTTAAACTAAGAACATATTTACTTTATAGTCATACAGTGAACAGCCAGTTTTTTATAAACTGGCAGAATTAAGGTATATTCATTTGTTTTTCCTAAAGTTCATCTCTAAGGATTTGAGCAAGCTCTTAAAGATAAATTCATTGCCTCTTTCAGGAAGGATTTGCTTGCAACAATCACTATCACTTGTTACTTCCCATTGTTCATCAATTTGCTCGAGTGAGCGAGTGCCAGTAATGTCTCCATTCATTGGGAATGAGGTCCATTTTTGTTACTGTTTTTGGTATATTGAATACACCACAGGTAGCTTGCCAGGCTCTGCTGTAGCTTTGGGTCATCCCAGGGAGCCCAGTCTTTTCAACCTGGATGGTTATAAGACCATCAACCATCCAGGGCCCATGAGGCAGAGCCCTGGGTGTAGACAAGCCTGTCTCCTGTCTGCCACCTGCCAACAGAGCTGAGCACCATTGCCATACCTGCAACACCTCGAGAGGCAGTATAATCACTCTATCCCAGAAAAAGCTGGTTGTAATGCTCCCTAATGTTGCTAAATGTAAGTTGACATGGACCCTCCCTGCTGTGGACTGGTCTTCCTAGGCAAGACGCGTAGCTCAAGTAAACTAAGCAGCAGTGGCTAAGTCTGGTTAAGCGGCAGTTCCAGGAAGCAGAGAGCCTGCAACTGCAAAGGAAGGTTTGCATTACTTCCTAGTTTAATATTATTATTTGTTGATATAACTATTTGTCATATTATATGTCTCAAAAAGTATATCTCGTGCCACCTACAGAACAAATATGAATGCACCCAGTCCAAATTACCAGAGAACACTGCCTTCAAACAGCAGCAGTTGCCTGCCGTCCGGATACACTTCTCTGCCGAGAGAGTTCTCTACTGCTTTTATGCTATCGGAATGTTCTGCATCATCATGGGCATCATCCTTTTATGGTCTGCAAAGAGCATCACAGAAATAGAGGTTCGTCACACTGGAAATTTTAATGTAATGTTTATAGGTTTAATGTAATGTGTATAAGTTTTCAGCTTTGGGACTGCCTTGGTCACATTGGAAAACACAGCCCTGCAAGAGGAAACCAAACGAGAAGGGAATATCATATTTTTTTATTTATTTTTATTTTTTATTATACCACCGTGAGACATACAATTACAAAGGTGTTCATAATTGGTTTTTGGTAATACAGTATTCCAGCACCCATCCCTCCACCAGTGCCCCATTTCCACCACCAATGTACCCACCCCCTCCCACCCACCCCCAGGTTGCCTCAATAGCAGGTACCCCAGTTTCCTCTCTTCTCTCTCTGTCTCTCTCTGCATCTCTCTCTCCCTCTTTTTTTACACATTGTGGCTAGCCCTGCAGATATTTATTTTTTTTAACATTTTATTATACCACCGTGAGATATACAATTACAATGCTGTTCACGCTTGGGGGTTTCGGTCACACAGTGTTCCAGCACCCGCCCTCCACCAGTACCCCCAGCCACCACCCATGTCCCCAATTTCCTCCCCCTCCCACATCCTGTCTAAATGGCAGGTTCTTTATCTCCTCTCCTCTCCCTTTCTCTCTCTCCTCCTTCTCCCACACATTGTATACTTCTAAGTGCACTACGCACATTTAGAAGCCATCATTTGCATTTTTTTTGTCTGTATTTAATGCTCAGTTCTATGTTAGCATCAGAACTTTAGACATTTATTCACACATGTTCCCTTCTCTATCTAAACCAACCTCTGACTCCCCACACGCTTGTGGTAATTTCCACTTTCGGTAAGATCACCTAGTATATTTATGTCATGCAAATAAATGCAGTCATTCTATGTCTCTCTCTTTCCTTCTGACTAATTTCACTCAACATGATTCTTTCCATATCCATCCATTTATAGCAAAATTTCATAACTTCATTTTTTTCTGACAGCTGCATAGTATTCCATTGTGTAGATGTACCACAGTTTCTTTATCCAGTCATCAGTTCTCGGGCATACTGGTTGTTTCCAGGTTCTGGCTATTGTGAATAGTGCTGCTATGAAAATAAAAGTGCGGATTGTGTTTCCGCTGTGTCTTTTTTGGCTTTCCAGGGTATATTCCCAAGAGCGGTATGGCTGGGTCAAAGGGGAGCTCAATTTCTAGTCTTTGGAGGAACGTCCATATTGTTTTCCAGAAAGGTTGTACAAGTCGACATTCCCACCAACAGTGTATGAGAGTCCCCTTTTCCCCACATCCACGCCAGCACTTGTTGCTTTTACCCTTTTGGATATGGGCCATTCTCTGTGGTGTGAGGTGATATCTCATTGTTGTTTTGATTTGCATCTCTCTGATGATTAGTGATGATGAGCATTTTCTCATATGCCTTTTGGCCATTCGGATTTCTTCCTTGTCAAAGTTTCTGTTCATCTCCTCTCCCCATTTTCTAATGGGGTTGGCTGTATTTTTTCTTATGTATTTGTACCAGTGCCTGATATATCCTGGATATTAACCCCTTATCAGATGGGTATTGGGTGAATATTCTTTCCCATTCTGTCGACTGTCTTTCTATCTTGGTCACTGTTTCTTTCGAGGTGCAGAAGCTCTTCAGTTTCATGTAGTCCCATATATTTAGAATATCATATTTTTTAACTAGTGGGAAACAATGTCTTTTATCTGGATGGTGACAAAACTTTGGTGTATTCCGTATTCCCTCTTGAGGACTAACTTTCCCATCTGAGTCAATTCAGCCATATTTATTTATCGGGGCCTAGCAAAGTGAGATGCTCTTTATGTTGGTAGAAGACTAAGCAAAGAATTGAGAGGCTGGACAAGGAGAGATGAAGTTAAATGAATGCCAGATGCCAGAGAGACAGCTCTATGGGTTGAGCAGCTGAGCTCAATGTACTTTGTATGGGAGAGGCCCAGCACCCCCACAAGTCCCATGAACGTGGGTATGACCCAAACCCTTTGACCTAAAGAACTGATAAAGAACATGACTAAACATACCTACTTTCAGTTAGACCCACCTTCAAGCAATCTGTCTTTTTTTGCAAGTGACGTTCCATTACGAGAGGGATCTCTGTAGTCTTTTGCAAACAACTTTTAACATCTCTCCTTTATCATGATGGTAAGGAATTTAGCTGGAGATTGCTCTCTGTCTTCTCTGCCTGTCACAGAATGACAGGAAGAATAATTGAGCAGCACGTAAGTTGTTTTGTAGATCTGTCGTGTGGCTGCATAAGTGGCTGCACACTTCAGAAAGTGTGGTATAGGCCTGTAACATGGTGCAGGTTGAGCATCAAATCTGCTGGGAACCACCCAGTAGGAGGGGCTTCTTCCTGCCATTCTGGAATAGACCCAGTGATGTCAGCTGGAGACAAGCCTCACCTGGGATGGTGGAGCAACAAGCAGAAAGCCAGGAAGGAAGATAATTCTGTGTGAAAAAAAACTACCATCTTTGTCCTCATTTTATTTATTTATTTATTTAGTCATTCATTTATTTGTTTATTTACTTACTTGCTTACTTGCTTACTTACTTTGGTTTGGGGCCACACCTGACAGAGCTCATTACTCCTACCTTTGCACTCAGTGATCACTCCTGGCAGGTTTTGTGGGGGACCCTATGGAGTGCCAAGGATGGAATCGAGATCAGCGACATGCAAGGCAAGTGTCTTAACCTGCTTAACCTGCTCTCCAGCCTCTTTACCTTATTGAAAAGGTAGATGTTTACAATGCTACAGGAATAGCCAATGGAGGATGGTAAGCATGAGATAGATCATAGGTTTTCCTCACGTGTATCACTTGTCTTCCTGTCGTTCATCGATTTGCTGGAGCAGGCGCCAGTAACGCCTCCATTCGTCCCTGTTGTGTGCTAGTGTAGTTCAAGGGCATCTGCTGGCTCCAGGAACATAAAGAGCCTCAAACTATTTGTTCAGGTCACATGAAGGAGGTCTACTCTTGTTACTGTTTTTGGCATATTGAATGCGACACAGGTAGCTTGCCAGGCTCTGCCGTGCTGGCGCTCTCAATTCTTTCACTTACTGGTGAATTGCAATGGGGAGAGCCAGTAGCAACTCTGCCCTTGTATCTGTGTCTCTGGTTCATGGCTGACCACCTGGAAGCAATTCATGGGCAGGTCCACCGGGCCTCCCAGACAGGACAGAGGTGGGGGAAAGGGAGCTCAGCTAAATCTCCATGGAAGCCCAGTGACCACTGTCACCAGCATACCTGGCTTAATATTTGCTTCTCTCTTGGGTGGCTCTGACGAGTCAGGCTTGATATCGACTTCTCTCTTGGCTGGAACTCTTGACCAGCTGTGGAGGTTTTCCTCATGAAAAAAAAATTTAACTAGAAAAGTCCTGAAATACAAAGTTACTTTTTTTCACAAAACACGATTTTCCCTAATTCTTTATTGATTGAACAACAGTGAGAAACCATGGAGTAGACTCTATACTACTACAATGACTTCTCAGAGCAGCTGCTTAGTGGAATAATGCTGATGTAACAAAAAGGCCCTGGAGGTTAGCTGCTTAACACTATCAAGGTCACAGATTAAAAATACCAGTTTTCTGGTATTAAAATACCAGTTTTTCTCAGTCAAATCCAGACTACTAGTTCTCAGTCATAATACGACTCTGTTCTTCAATGGTTTTTAATTATTAAACTTCAGTTTCACAAGCAAAAAGAGCATTAATATTTCAAATAATTCAACCCTGCTGCGTATTTAAAGAACTATAAGTATAGATAATTATCTAAGTAAAATTATGTAGGCTTTAGACCCATCTTTTGTTTGGTGGGGTAGTGGGGAGTAAGAGGTAGCCCATTTAGCGGTGCTGGGGCTTGCACCTAGTTTGGTGCTTAGGGTTAACTCCTAGTGATGCTCAGGAGACCATGTGGTGCCAGATATTGAACCCAGGTACCCCACATACAAAGCATACACTCCAGACACTTGAGCTATCACCTTAGCTCAGGGCTCATCTTTAATTGGTTACTAAAATTTTCCCTAATTAACTTCATAACTTTTAGTGGCTTTGCAAAGATTCAAAATGTCTTTTGTTGTGCTGAAGAGATAGTACAGGGGTGAAGGTGGTACCACATACAGTTGGTACTATGACGGTCCCCTGAGCACTGCCAGGAGTAATCCCTGAGCATAGATCCAGGAGTAAGTCCTGAGCTGTTATGGATGTAACCCCAAAACAAAGAAAAATGTGTTTCCTGTTAATCTTCCAAAAATTCTAAATCCCAGTGATCCTACACCAAAAAGAAAGCTCTTCACGTGCTGCCTTGGTCCTCCTGCCCTCCCATAGGCTAATTACCCCTAAAATGTAAGGGGGGAAAAAACAGAAACTCACAATTCCACCCCTGGGCATATTATTGGAGCATTCCTTAAAACAGAGGGAACTGCACAGCCTCCATGCCTCCCGGAGGGCACCCCTCCCTACTCCTTCTTCAAACTGTATCTTCCCTATAACTGGGCGTCTCAGCTAGAGCTCACAGAATTTGTCCATTTGGGATTCACTACTCTTTTTTTGTTTTTTTTTTTTTAAGCGTTATTTATGCCATTTTAAGCAGAGTTTGACTGATAGGAACCATATTGCAACAGCATTTTAAAATGAGAACTATTTCACATGTCAATAGCCCTGCATTTCAGGAACACTTCCTATGTGGTTTTAATCTCTGGATACAGAAGAATTTGTTGGCCTAAGTGTTTACCATACAATAAAACGCAGCAAAGTGACCTCTCTGTAAAGCTGATTGGACTCAGGCTGTGAGCCCAGATCTCATGATTCATGAGCTAATACCTTCCTGCAACACCTTTTATGATGAAAGTCAAAGGCTTCATCACAACAGGTTACATAAATATACCGTCAAAATAACCATCTCCTGGTCAGCGGTGCAGTGCTGCCAGGTTCCAAAAAGGAAAGAATAACAAACCCTCTACTCTAAGTGTCTAAAGAAATACTCATTCTGCACAGCAGATGGCAGTTATTCATATCCTCGCAGATATGTGCTGGGTCCAGGCAGCTTGAAGACTGGTAGACTCAGCAGGGGTCGGCCATTCTCCCTCCATTTTGTCCAGCCTGGTGGGTGCGCCCAGGAGCTGCCCTGGGGCCACCAGCCATAGCATGAATGGCCTCACAAGTGGCTGGCGAAGCTGGAACCTGGCTCGCCCCAGGCCCAGCTGACCATGGGGCCCCGGGAAGACAGATGGGTTTTGGGAGTGGGCCCATCACCTCTGGGGGTCCCAGAAGCAGCCAGATGAGACTCGCCCACCACACTAGCCACCACCTTCGCTGTCCGGACTCTGGGATACTACCTCATGACCAGATTAACAGAGCAAAACCAGTTCCGAGCCCAGGTAGGCGGCTCCCAGAAGCGGGAATCACTGGGAATTCGTCAGATGGAGTCAGGGGTCGGCCATTCTCCCCCTCCATTTTGTCCAGCCTGGTGGGTGCGCCCAGGAGCTGCCCTGGGGCCACCAGCCATAGCATGAATGGCCTCACAAGTGGCTGGCGAAGCTGGAACCTGGCTCGCCCCAGGCCCAGCTGACCATGGGGCCCCGGGAAGACAGATGGGTTTTGGGAGTGGGCCCATCACCCTCTGGGGGTCCCAGAAGCAGCCAGATGAGACTCGCCCACCACACTAGCCACCACCTTCGCTGTCCGGACTCTGGGATACTACCTCATGACCAGATTAACAGAGCAAAACCAGTTCGAGCCCAGGTAGGCGGCTCCCAGAAGCCGGAATCACTGGGAATTCGTCAGATGGAGTCAGGGGTCGGCCATTCCCCCCTCCATTTTGTCCAGCCTGGTGGCTGCGCCCAGGAGCTGCCCTGGGGCCACCAGCCATAGCATGAATGGCCTCACAAGTGGCTGGGGGAAGCTGGAACCTGGCTTGCCCCGGGCCCAGCTGACCATGGGGCCCCGGAAGGACAGATGGGTTTTGGGAGCGGGCCCATCACCTCTGGGGGTCCTGGAAGCAGCCGGATGAAACTCGCCCACCACACTAGCCACCACCTTCACTGTCCGGACGCTGGGATACTACCTCACGACCAGATTAACAGAGCAAAACAAGTTTGAGCCCAGGTCGCATGGCTGCAACCATTAAAATAGTGGAAACAGTAATGTCCTTAATGCACTGCATTCCATGATGTGCAGGAAAGTTTGGCGGGAGGGAGAGATAGAGAGGAGAGAAATGACATACAGAACCCGCCAAGTAGTTGAGGTGTGGGAGGGGGGGAGGGAGGTGGGGACATTGGTGATGGGAGATGGGTTTGGTGGAGGGATGGGTGTAAGAACACTGTAGAACCAAAACTCTACATGAGCATCTTTCAATTGTATGTCTAAAATGGGTAATAAAATTTGGGGAAGTAAATAAATAAATTTTTTTAAAAAAGACCGGTAGGCTCAGGATTTGTATGTGAAGATATCGTCCTTCACGTCAGTTTATAATGACTAATTATTCTCTCTGACTGGCAGATTAATTACACAGAGCTATGTGAAGATTGTGCAATCTTGCGAGGCAATGCCAATAATTTCAAGAAAGAATGCCACTGCTTGATCCCCTTTTCCCTTTCCGAGGCAATGGAGGTAGGTGGAATTCAAGCACTTTCAATGAGCTGTTTGACATTTGGCAGGAAGACCATGATTTCCAACAAATGCTTTCAGAACCTAAAATACAAACACGAACTAGGCAAAGGGCAGGGTATCTCCAAGTGCTGAGCACCTGCGCAGCTCTCCCCGTCCACACACACCTCAATTTTTTTTTTTGGAATTTTATTCTCCTTTGTTTTTTAGTCTACAAATTCTTGTCCCACCAAACTTTATAGCATAATTCTTAACCTCAAGCAGGTTTTACTCCGAGTAACAGTATGCCAGGGAATTGTAGAGGCCATTGAACATACTCACTCATTTTGTAGTGAGAAAATTAATGGACTAAGAGGTGAAATTACTTGGCCAAGGTAATACAGCAGTGTCGGCATCACACACCTGTGAGTCCCTCTCTCCAAGTCATGGTATATGAACCTTAACTAAAACCTTATTAGACATATGAAAGATTTATAGGGGAACAAGATGGGGGAACTGCCTGTGCGATGGGGGCAGCCCTGAGAGGCCGTGGGGGCAAACCCAGTGATAGTTTCAGAACACAGAGCTGCTAGGCCCCACCCAGGGGCAGGGTTCGGGAGTTAGTCAGAAGGCAGCTCCTTAGGGCCTCTACACTCTTACCTAAATCAAGTGAACTTATTTCTTTTAACACTCCAGACTCTTTTCTGGACTCTGTACCTCTTCCCCATCAGGATATCCTCTGCTTCATCTCCCCCCATTCCCCTTCGCATGACCACAGATGGGCCTTCTAAGTTTATCATGGAGTAGTCTACCTTAAGGCTTCCATCTCAAACTCAGCAGATCCCAAGCTAAATTTATCATCATCGTCATCTGAAAAAACCTTCCTCACTTGCCTTTCTCTTAACGTTTTATCCCCAAGAGCTACAGAGACAGCTCAAAGGGCCAGAGCTCATGCTGTGTATGTAGAATGTGGGATTGGGTTCCAGGCACCACAGGGTCCTCTGTCAACTACTGGGAGCAACTCCCAAGCACTGCCAGACATAGACTCCAAAAAAAGCAAACAATAACAATGACATGGAGAGTATCATGCTGAGAGAAATGAGTCAGAAGGAGAGGGACAGACATAGAAATATTGTGCTCATTTGTGCAGTTTAAAAAAATATAGTATGATATTAATAACTAAGGATAGCAACATAGACCAGGAGGATTGGTCCACGGTTGGAAGCCTGCCTTAAGTACATTGATCGTTCTGGATAAGAACTGTGTGCTGAAAGTAGGTAAAGGAACAAACATGATAACTTCTCAGTATCTGTATTGCAAACCATAATGCCCAAAAGGAGAGAGAGGGGGAGGAAGGATCGAGAGGAGAGAGGGAGAAGGAGGGAGGAGAAAGAAAGAGAGAGAAGACAGAGAAGAGAGAGAGAAGAGAAAGGGGAGAGAGAGAGAGAGAAGAAAAATACCTGCCATAGAGACAGGCTGGGGGTAGCGGGTTGGGGGGGGAAACTGGGGACATTGGTGGTGGGCTGTTGGAGGACAGGTTTAGCTATTCTGGGAGTTTTGTTGTTTTGCCCACTCCCAGCTTAATCTTATTTAAGCCATGGTTTACTCTAATGAGACCTCTCTTCTATGTAAACACTGCTAGAGGGTGTGGCAGTTACAGAAGTCACCTTGATTGAATAAGTTCTGACTTATACATCTACTAAGACTTCTATGTTTTCTGGATTGGGCACAGCTCCTCCTTATACCCACTGCACCCAGCGTGGGACAGTTAGAATTTACCAGGAGACTACCACCCTGGCTACGTTGAGACTATAGGGAAGACTATAGGAAGGATCACACTAGTTTGCTCTAAGCAGGCGGAGTGTGACCCTTTCGTACAGGAGAACAAGATACTCAGAATCACCCTGGTGCAGATAATAATAAGAAGGACCAGGGGCCGGAGCAATAGCCCAGCGGGTAGGGCTTTTGCCTTGCATGTGGCCAGCCCATGTGGGCCTGGGTTCGATCCTCGGCATCCCATATGGTCCCCTGAGCACCGCCAGGAGTGATTCCCTGAGTGCAGAGCCAGGAGAAACCCCTGAGCATCGCCGGGTGTGACCCAAAAAAGAAAAAAAAAAAGAAGGACCTTGTGGGTATCACCTAGATTACATGAAGCTCATGAAGTTAAGATGTATTACTTTATATCAGCCCCCTCTCTCTCCAGTGTTTTACATAAGAGATAATCTTGGTAGAAAGGATTAGACCTTGGCATAACCTTTGTTTATACCTGCAATAGGGTGTGGCACTACATTCTGTTTAGAGTTCTTTGTTGACATGCCCCTCCCGGTTGGATTACTTTGGTGTATATAAGGGGCTGACTTGAGACCCCTTCACTTTTACCTTTTGGGCCTTTAGCTTTCAGCTTTTGGCTCCTCAGCCTTGCGGCCTTTCAGCCTTTTGCTTTTTGCTCTTTGGCCTTTTGCTCCTTCTTCTGGGTAGGACTCAGCTCGGGTGAGATCCTCTCTCTTTGGTGGGAGACTTAGGCTCTTTTGTATGGTCTAAGTTCTGACCAGAGCTAAAGTTTGTTCATTATATTGGAGTGCTGTGGAAGAGCTATTGTACTATTAAAAGCCTTTTTTGGAACTGCACCGGACTCGTGAGTTTTCATCTGTTCTCCCGGCGTCCTCAGAGGTAGAAGAGAACCTCTGTCCTGACACTGTCGGGGACCTCAGCGTCGTTCCCGACAGTGGGCAATGTGCACTGGTCGATGAATGGGAGCCAAAACATGGTATGGCTAAAACCTATTTATGAAGAGCCTTGTAACTGTGTATTTCACGGTGGAAAAAAAAGAACTATGATGCCAAGATGTCTTCACCTGCTCCCTTCTCATCCCAGCCTATCACGTGGATATGGCCCTCCAGCTCTCTGAACTGCCTTCCCCACTTCTTGTTCTTTACTCTCTCTGGTTTAGGTCCTGCATCATACAGTAGCAGAGCAACGTAACTTTGTTCATACCCTTGGGTTCTATTCCTTTACCTTATGTGCAGCAAGTCCTGCCTATATCGCCACTGAGAAAGCAGTCCTTCAGATTGCTCTTCTTTCACCCGTGGCCAAGTGCTCCTCAACTTTAACTCCATAGAGCACCTTGTGCTTCTGCCAAACCAGCTGACTTTCTTGTCCATAAATGCAGCTCTCTGTGTGCTTGCTAGTCTTCCTTTTTTTTTTTGCCTTTGTTCTGTCAATTATAAGATCTTATTTGTATCAAAGCATTTCCTGAGCCTCCTTTCACTCATGTACCCAGCATAAATGTCCCTACATGTGTCTCTTGGGAGTGCTGTTCCCTTTCTCTGACCCGCAGTACTAGTATTGCATTTTATGGACTGTTTTCCTCTATTCAGAAGACTCTCTCTAAAGATTAGGACTTTGCTGAACAGGCCACATAACCACTGCCCACCCACAGGCATCTTCACTGCTGAAAGCAACTACATATGTTCTTATCTGAATCTCTTTTGGTTAAATGTCACTTTTGTTTGCCTTTAAAAGGATTTTGGCTTAGAAGTTGTTCACTTGCCGTGATGTGTAAGGCACTAAGTTCCATCCCCAGCTCCACAAAGACAGATAGTAGGTAGATAGATAGACAGACAGACAGATAGGTAGATAGATAGATACAAAAAGACAGACAACAGACAGACAACAGACAGACAGACAGACAGACAGATAGAGTTAACTCCAGCAGTTCTCTCTCACATCACCAATTCACTCTGCTGAATCATTCTCACAAGCACACAAACTTATTGTTTTGCCTTTTTAAAAACAAAAACAGGGGGCCAGAGCGATAGCCCAGCGAGTAGGGCATTTGCCTTGCACGCCCTGTGCCCGGGTTCGATCCCCGCATCCCATATGGTCCCCCGAGCACTGCCAGGAGTAATTCCTGAGTGCAGAGCCAGGAGAAACCCCTGAGCATTGCCGGGTGTGATCCGAAAAGCAAAAAAAAAAAGGAGTTGAGGGAGAAGTAGGAAATAGCACTGCAGGCAAGATGCTTGCTTTGGATGCAGCCAATATGGGTTCGATACATGACACCCTACATGGACCATGAGCCCAGCCAGGAGTGATCCCTGAGTGCCCAGCCAGGGACTATTGTCAATGTGTTCCCACCAACAAAACAAAAATCTTCTGTTCTCCCCATTTCTTACCAACTATTTGCCTGATTCTTTCCTCCCATTAAAAGAAAAACAGAAAAGTTGTCTGTCTTATCTATTTCTTTTCTTTTTTTCCCATTTTTGGACCACACCCAACGATTATCAGGGATTACTGCTGGCTCTGTACTCAGGGATCACTCCTGGCCATGCTCAGGGGGACATTATGGGATGCCAGGGATTGAACCCAGGTCAGTCATATGGCAAGGCTAACTCCCTCCTGCTGGACTATTGCTCCAGCCCCCTGTCTTGTCTATCTCTGGTTCCTATCTTCTCATTCTCTTGTAACCCCGCTTTATTCAGGTATTTTCTCCAGCACAGTGACATTGTGAGGCTACCCCTGACTTCTGTAAGTCACCAATGACTAAATATAAGCCCACACTCTGTTCTTAGTGCTTGCCAGATCTCTGGGCAGAGGCAAACATGCCCTCACTCTGCCTTCTTGGCATTGATAATTATCTCCACTTTTGAGGATAATACCATCTTCTTGGGGGTCTCTTAGCTTTCTGACTACCCTTTTGAGTTTCTTTGTTGTCAGGGAGCCACTGGGATCCCCAAAAAATATCAGGAGACGAGTTCCCTTCTACCTCTGAGGCCGGCGGGAATGGATGAAAACTCACGAGTCCAGCTCAGTTCCAACAGTCTTTTACTAATTGTCATTAATAGAACAAGTTCTGCCACTACAATCCAAGATAACGGGATTCCCCAGACCTCTAGCTCTTGGTCAGAACTCCTTCCATGCACTCAGGCCTACATCTTCCACCAAAGTGGATAGATGTACCTCAAATCAGTCCCTTTATATAACAAAGTAATATACCTATCTTCAGAGAGGGTAGTGTCAACAAAGATTAGCTTCTAGGTGTAGATGTAGGGTGGTGCCATACTAGTTTCAGGTCTAAACAAATAACTATGCCAGGGACTAAGCCGTTCCTCCAATATTCTCTCTCTTGTCAAACATTTGAGAGAGAGACAGAGACAGAGACAGAGACAGAGAGAGTTGGTATAAAATACATCTTAATGTATGTATATTCATGGGGGAGACACATCATAATTTCCTGGGCTTCGTGCAATCTAAATGGTACCCACAGGGCCCTTCTTATTTATATTCTGTACCAAGGTGATTCTGAGTGTCTTGTCCTCTGTTTACTGAAAGGGTAATGCTCTTCTGCTTGAGGGCAAACTAGTATGATCCCTCTTTTAATCTTAAATGGTAGTCTCAATGTAGCCAGGGTAGTGGTCTCCTGGTAAATTCTAACTGTCCCACACTGGGACCAGTTGGTATTAAGAGGAATTGTGCCCAATTTAGATCACATTGAAATCATAGTGGAGATTTAATAATATTTCAGAAGTTACTAAGTCAGAGTCAAAATGATTCCTGTAACACCTTCCATCATTGTTTACACAGAAGAGAGATCTCATTAGCATGAACCCTGGTTTAAGAACCCTAGCATGAACATGTAAATAGCTTAAACTGTAAGTAGATTAAACAGCAAATATCCCAAGCTAGCTAAGCCTCATCATCCAACACTTTGTTTCCTTCTATTTCCTCTTTCTGTTAAGATCTAGAGGACTTGACTCTTTTTTCTCCCTCTCTATATGCACTTACTTCCTTGAAAATGTTATCTATCTCCTGGTTTAAAGAGCCAGTTACTGTATGTATTGCAAGCCACAGTGTGTAAGAGAAGGGGTGAGGATGGGAGAGAAAGAGAAGAGAGAGAGACAGAGACAGAGACAGAGAGAACAGAGAGAACAGAGAAGAAAAAAGAGGAAAAGTGTGCCTGACGTAGAGGCAGGCTGGGGAGTCGGGAGGGAATCAGGGGACATTGGTGGTGGGAAATGTGCACTTGTGGAGGGATGGGTGCTGGAATACTGTATGATTGAAACTCAATCACGAACAGTTTTGTAATTGTATATCTCATGGTGGTATAATAAAATTTAAAAAACAAAAAAGTAAAGTGCCATTTACTGCCAACAGCTCTGATTTGTATAACTAGTCCAAGTCTCTCTTCTAATATGCATGCTTATATTTCTAGCTTCCTTCCTGATGTCGGCAATGGGATTTGTAATAAATATCAGAAATTCAGCATTTCAAAATTGTACCCTCTATGTTTACTTTTTCCACTTTATTGCAACCCTTTCTTCCCCAGAGCATAAACCATTTTCCACCCATGAGTTCTCTATCTCAGTTCTTGATTACTTGCCTTTCTACACCCCCTCATATCCAATCCTTTTAGGCCTTCAGAATACATTCTGAGTCTGCCTACTACTCCCTTCCTCTGTTGCTCTTGTCCAGTTCATACTATGTTCATTTCTCGCCCAAATTTCTGCCATAGTTTCCCTGCTTAGATCCATCCCTCAACAGAGCAGTTAGTGTAAATATTGATTTTTTAATTTGAGGAGGTCAGAGTTGGCTACACCCAGCAGTGCTCAGTAGGCTGTTCCTAGGCTGACTGTGCTCAGGAGTGCTTGAGCACTCCCTGACAGTGCTTGTGCAGAGCCAGCGACCAAACAAGAGTCTATTGAGGTCTCATTCAAAGTGTCTTAATTCCTGTCTTATTTCTTCAGCTCTTAATTTTTTTTAAAAAATCTTTTATTTTATTTAATATAGGAAAAAAGTCACAACAGTTGTGACAGTTGATACAATTCTAAAGTTGAAACTGATTAGATGACAATGCTCCAATATTAAAGTCAATAAGTAAAAAATGTCATTTAAGTGAATAGTGTTATATCTGATCACATGGTTGTTAAGTCCTTTCTTATTTATTGAGCTGTTTGTTGCTAGTTGAGCCTTCCCTGTTACCGCTTTGGTTTGTTAAGTTAGTTGGCTTCTATGTGACTTGCCCATCTAATTTGGTGAGCTCCTACCAGAATTTCAGTCTTGAGAAATTAGAAGGTGTCCATGGTTCAGAGAGGTGTCCATGGTTCAGAGACTCGGGATCTATGGTCTAAGCCAATGAGTTGACATGGTACTGATTTTTTATTTTATTTATTAAATCACAGTAAGCTACAAAGTCATTCATGATTGAGTTTAAGGTGTACAATATTCCAATACCAATCCCTTCACCAGTGTACCCAATTTCCCTCCTGGCCCCCAACCAGGAACATTTAAATTTTGTTCCTCTTTTCTCCCTCTCAGCCCCCTTTTAGGCACCATATTTTACAGTATTGCTACTGACAGGATATTATGCTCATCGCTTTGCCTCCTTCCATTACTTAGTCCTGGTCCAGAGTGACCAGTTACCTCTACCATTGTTGTAGTGGTCCCTTCCCTGATCTATTCCCTCCCACCCCACTTCAGGCCCCACCCCGCCAATAGCAAGATTCCTACTGAAGACTTTTATGCTCTTCATTAGGGCTTTAGTTATTTCTCTAATATGATTCTTGATATTCTGCATATGAGCGAGATCATTCTTGTCTATCCCTGTCCCTCCTACTCAGTTAGTCACTTGTCACTTGTCACTTGTCTTCCCATTGTTCATCAATTTGCTTAAGCGGGCACCAGTAATATCTCCATTCATTGGGAATGAGGTCCATTATTGTTACTATTTTTGGCATATGGAATACACCACTAGTGGCTTTCCAGGCTCTGTCGTGGGTCTGGGTTCATCTCAGGGGGCCCAGTCTTTTTCTATGTCAGACCATCAGTTAGACAGTAGGTTTTTAAAAAAGTGTATTTTTATGCCATGGTATTCCTTTGCAAAAAACCCTGTAGTGTTTCCTAGTGTTTTCACTAGTTTAAGAAAAACTATCCTTAAAGGCCAATATGATCTGATGTTTATGCTTTGTTTTGTTTTGAGGTCACACCCAATTTTGTGCCCAGGGCTTTCTCTTGGCTCTGCTGTTCTCAGGGATCACTCCTTGAGGGCGTGGAGGACTATGAGTGGCAGGGATCAAACCCGGCTCAGCTGTGTGAAGGCAAGCACCCTCCCCACTGCACTCTCTCCAGCCCTTGATTTCTTATTATCTGACTTCGGACTTCCTCTCTGACCTGATCCATCCCTTCTTTCCCCCACCCCCTCTCCCAATCCAATCTTGGACTCCAAAAATGTATGACTCCAAAAAGTCATACATTCTTTTGCCTTACTTTCCAACCTGGATTACTCTCCTACCTTCTTCAAGTCTTGATTCAATTCTCAACTCCAAAATGCTTGCACTGGCCACTCATGTCACAACACAACCTGCCTATCAACTCACTCCTGCACCCCTGATCCAAGTTAACTTGCTGTAACTATTCCTTTCTGTAGTACTTATTAGTTTCTATAATACTAAAAAAGTTGGTTATTATATGTGTTGTCTGTTTTTGTTATATTCCAAGTGTCTCAAATCATGTCTGATACACACACACACACACACAAACACACACACATATATGTCACTTGTATCACTTGCCTTCCCGTTGTTCATCTATTTGCTCAAGTGGGGACCAGTAACATCTCCATGCATCCTGTCATGTATTATCGTAGCCCAAGGGCATCTGCTTGCTTGCTCCAGGAACACGAAGAGCCTTAAACCATTCGCTCATGTCATGGGGATGAGGTCTATAATTGTTACTGGCTTTGGCATTTCAAAGACGACACAGTTAGCTTGCCAGGCTCTGCTGTGCGGGTGGGACACTCTCAGTAGTAGGCTCTCAGTTCATGCATTTACTGTTGGGAGAGATCAGCTTTTCTCTTGGGTGGAGCTCTGATGAGCTGTGAAGTCCAGATGTTGAAAATGGCTGCCCTCATGCTGTGGGGGTTCCTCTGGCTTCTTGTGAGGCTCTGCTGGGATGGCGGACCAGGGCTAGAACCCGCCTTCCCTCCCAGATGCCTCATGATCAGCCGAGCACAGGGAGAGCCGGTAGCAACTTGCCCCACGTAAAACCCTACTAATCACATTGCAGATTATAACACTAGATGGAACAGATTTCAGACTTAAATGCATACTAAGCTTATAAAAAGCAATTTTTATTCTCTCCAAGACTACAAAAATCAACAGTTGGTAAGGCTTTCTAAACCTCATGCACCATGCAGTTCTATGTGGTTCCTGGGGATTGGGGTGAATCACCTGGAATAAAAGGACTAAGTATTATGATATACCAGCTCAAAAGAAAACTACAGTGTGTAGACTAATGCTCCAGAGTGGAAAAGAGGTTCATGAAAACTCTTATCTATGCTGATATTTGAAATTTGTATTTATTTAAAAAAAATTTTAAAGTATTTTATTTTATTTTATTTTTTGCTTTTTGGGTCACACCTGGCAATGCTCAGGGGTTACTCCTGGCTCTGCACTCAGGAATTACTCCTGGCAGTGCTCGGGGGACCATATGGGATGCCGGGATTGAACCCGGGCGGCACAGGCTGGCCGCAAGCAAGGCAAACGCCCTACCTGCTGGGCTATCGCTCCGGCCCCTTAAAGTATTTTTATTATACCACCATGAGATATATAATTACAAAGATGTTCATAAGATGTTCATATTTGGGTTTCGGTCACACAGTGTTCCAGCACCCATGCCTCCACCAGTGCCCATTTCCCACCACCAACGTCCCCGGTTCCCTCCCCTCTCCCCCTAGCCTGCCTCCATGGCAGGTTCTTTATTTCTTTCCCTTTCTCTGGAGCTTGCAGCCAGGCCTTCTGACCTGGAGGTGGAGGAATGGGAGGAGGAGCCCAAATCCCGCTCCAAGTCTGGCCAGCAGCCCGGAAGAGAGACACTCGGACACAACCACTCCAGACCCACAGCTGCGCTGCTCGGCCCCACGTGGAAGCAACCTATGGAGCTCTGGAGGGCGGTAAAATTTCCTATCCATGTCTATTTTCCCTATTAACTTTTCTTGTTCTTTTCTTGTTTTTATATTGCACAGGGTAATGTTTATATGTACTACAAACTGTATGGTTTCCATCAGAATCTCCATCCATATATTCAATCCAGAAGTAATAAGCAACTGTTGGGTGCGGATTTAAAGGTAATTAAAAATAGATCATTCCATTTCAAAGAAAGGATTAGAAATAGACTCAAAAGCTAAGGGTTTGCAGGACAAAAATGCTCGTTTCTTTCTTGCATAAATTATGTCTCTGAATTTCTGCTGTTGTAAGTACTTTTCACTTTAAAACAATCAGACTAGGGCCGGAGCGATAGCCCAGCGGGTAGGGCGATTGCTTTTGCACGCGGCCGGCCTGTGCCGGCCGGGTTCGATCCCCGGCATCCCATATGGTCCCCGAGCACCGCCAGGAGTAATTCATGAGTGCAGAGCCAGGAGTAACCCCTGAGCATTGCCGGGTGTGACCCAAAAAGCAAAAAAAAAAAAAAAAAAAAAAAATCAGACTAGATCAGGCACATTCAGAGTGGTATGGTCGCAGACTAGAACTGAGTATTAAAAGTAGGTAAGGGGCATATATGATACCCTCTCAGTGTATGTATTGCAGACCACAGTAGAAGAAAGAGAGAGAGAGAGAGAGAGAAAGAGAGAATAAAAGTACCTGCCATAGATTGGTAGGGTGGGGGAGGGAAACATTGGTGTTGGGAAATGTGCACTGGTGGAGGGATGGATGCTGGAACACGGTATAACTGAAACACAATCATGAACAGCTTTGTAATAATCTATCTCACAGTGATATAATAAAAAAATTTTAAATAATAAAACAATAAAACGAATGGTATTCAACAGTCATCATTTCATGCACTATCCATTGTTACAGTAACTATGAGTAGTTGGTCTCTGTTAGGATCATTTTGTGTCTACCATTTCCTTCATATATTAGGAATATTTGAAATCAGAAAAGTTACTTGGGACATACCTGATTGAATAAAACTTTTAGTTTAGCTTAATAACCTTTCAGACCAAAGATCATGAAATTTTCCTCTTCATATATGATTTTCAGCACACTTAGCGTGCTAACAAGAAAAGCTTGAAGGAAAAGTTTTTTCCTACTGACGCTATTATTATGAAGACAATAGCCAAATCACTAACAAAAAATATATTCTGCTTGACAGGCATGGATTCTCTATAATGGCATCTTATTGTAGAGTTCACAATTTATATGCTTTTGGAACAAAAATTACACTTCAATTAAAAAGTGTTTTTATTTTTTTTTTTTTTTTTTTTTGCTTTTGGGTCACACCGGCGATGCTCAGGGGTTACTCCTGGCTCTGCACTCAGGAATCACTCCTGGCGGTGCTCAGGGGACCATATGGGATGCCGGGGATCGAACCCAGGCCGGCACAGGCCGGCCGCGCAAGGCAACGCCCCTACCGGGCTGGGCTATCGCTCCAGCCCCTAAAAAGTGTTTTTAAAGTTCATTACAGTACAGATTTAATGTAAGACTTCACACACAGCAAGGTAAAATGACTTCCCACAGACTTATTCATAGCCTGCATATTTTTAATGTCATGGAAAATGTGTATGCGCACACACAAACATTCACCAAACACAAATATTTCCTAGTTAAGTTAGTCAGAAGCCCGGAAAAACAGCAGTCAAGATTTTCTTAGTCTGTGCCAATAATTCAGTGTGGGTTGATTTATATTTCCAGTGTTCTTACTTTAATGCTCCAAGACAGTTTACCAGAAGCATTTCTCATTCCTGTATCCTCTTGAATCCAGAGTGTTGATGGCTGTTATCCATACCATTATTCTGCTGATGGGATCCCCATTGCTCCTTGTGGTGCTATTGCCAACAGTATATTCAATGGTAGGTGATTTTCCTCCTCTCCTTGATTTTCTTTCTTTTGCGTATTGGGTGGAGATGGGGCTCCAGGAATCGGACTAAGGGCATCACAAAGACAAAGCATATGCTCCACCATGGAGTTATGTCACTAGCCCTCACATGTTGACTTTGGTAAGTGTGTAAAATCCTAAGGGTCCAGGAAATCACTTCAGCAGCTAAGTGGCAGTTTTAATTTTTTTTTTTTTTTTTTTTTGCTTTTTGGGTCACACCGGCAATGCTCAGGGGTTTCTCCTGGCTCTGCACTCAGGAATTACTCCTGGCGGTGCTCGGGGGACCATATGGGATGCCGGGGGATCGAACCCGGGCCGGCACAGGCCGGCGGGCAAGGCAAACGCCCTACCCACTGGGCTATCGCTCCGCCCCTTAAAATATTTTTTAAATACACTTTTCTACTTCATTTGAAGGGAAGCTCTCCCATCCTGGCAATATGAAGTAATAAAGGAACATTAGTTAAATTTTAAGCTTAACCATTTTTTTCAATAATTAGGTCCATGTTCTGGGCCGCTTTGCATGCAGCTGACCTGGTTTGATCCCTGGCATCCCCTGTAGTCCCTTAAGCCTCCAGGAATGATTCCTGAGCACAGAGCCAAGAGCACCCTGAATACAGCTGGGTGTGTCCCCCCCAAAAAATTAGGGCACAAATAATAAAATGATAGTGTTGACCACAGAGATCATACAGAGGGAAGGCACTTGCCTTGTAGAGAGCTGGCACAGGTTCAATCCCCATCACTCCAGATGTCCCCCAAGCACCAACAGGAATGATCCCTAAGCACAGACCCAGGAATAAGCTCTGAGCACTGCCACAAGTGACTCAAAAGCAAAACCAAAAATGCAGTTATTTCAGTATCAATGGCAGATATCCCTCCTGCCACTCCTCCCACCCCCAGCCTGTCTTTGTGGCAGACGCTTTCCTTCTTTCTCTCCTCCTCTCTATCCCTTTGGACATTATGGTTTTCAATACAGATATTGAGAGGTTATCATGTTTATTCCTTTATCTACTTCCAGCGCTCAGTTCTTACCCAGAATGATCATTCTGCAACTTGGGGTAGGTCCCTTCCCTATCCTATCTGTCTTTTCCCCAAACACCTGAACAAGGCTTCCAATGTTGGGTCAATATGCCTGTCTCTTTTCTACTGTCCTTAGGTATTGGTTTCATACTATGTTTTTTTAATCCAACAAATGAGTGCAATCTTTCTGTGTCTGTCCCTCTCCTTCTGACTCATTTCGCTCAGCAGAATATCCTCCATGTTTTAAAGGTTTGCAAAAAAATGCTTGTTGAAGTGCTGGCGTGGATGCGGGGAAAAGGGGACTCTCATCCGTTGTTGGTGGGAATGTCGATTTGTACAACCTTTCTGGAAAACAATATGGACATTCCTCCAAAGATTAGAAATTGAGCTCCCCTTTGACCTAGCCATACCACTCCTGGGAATATACCCTGGGAAGCCAAAAACACACAACGGAAACACCATCTGCACTTTTATTTTCATAGCAGCACTATTCACAATAGCCAGAACCTGGAAACAACCAGTATGCCCAAGAACTGATGACTGGATAAAGAAACTTTGGTACATCTACACAATGGAATACTATGCAGCTATTAGGAAAAATGAAGTTATGAAATTTGCCTATAAATGGATGGACATGGAAAGGATCATGTTGAGTGAAATTAGTCAGAAGGAAAGAGAGAGATATAGAATGACTGCATTTATTTGCATTATATAAATACATATATACATATTATGATACCAAAATCCAATGTCAGGCAAAACGTGGATCAGGAAGTCTTACCAAAAGTGGAAATTACCGCAAACATGTGGGAGTCAGAGTTAGGTAAGATAGAGAAGGGAACATGTGCGAATAAATGTCGAAAGGGCTGGGGCCGGAGCCATAGCCCAGCGGGTAGGGCGTTTGCCTTACACGTGGCCGGCCTATGCCGGCCTGGGTTCAACCCCGGCATCCCATATGTCCCCCGAGCACCGCCAGGAGTAATTCCTGAGCACAGAGCCAGGAGTAATCCCTGAGCATTGCCGGGTGTGACCCAAAAAAGCAAAAAAAAAAAAAGTCGAAAGGGCTAATACCAACCTAGAACTGAGCATTAAATACAGACAAAAAAATGCACATGATGGCCTCTAAGAGTATATATTATAACCCACAATATGTAAGTGAAGGAAAAGAGAGAGAGAAGGAGAGAGAAAAGAGATAAAGAACCTGCCATTTAGGCAGGCTCTGGGAGGGGGAGGGAATTGGGGAAATTGGTGGTGGAAAATGGGCACTGGTGGAGGGCGGGGTGCTGGAACACTATGTGACCAAAACCTCCAAACATGAACAATGTTGTAATTGTATATCTCACGGTGGTATAATAAAATATTAATAAAAAATAAATAAATGCTTGTTGAATAAGACACATGAGAAAATACTCTACATCGCTTGTTGGATGACATGACTTAGCTACCTTGGGATCTTTGATGTTTAAGCTACTTATATTTTAAGCTATTTATATGTCTTTAAGCCAGGGTTCATGCTAATGTGACCACTCTTGTGTAAAGACTGAGGGTGTGGCAGTTACAGGAGTCATTTTGATTCTGAATTAATAACATTTGCAATCTAGATTGGGCACAATCATCAGGGAAATGCAAATCAAAAGAACTATGAGATATCATGTCACACCACAGAGTCTGGCACACATCCAAAAGAACAAGAACAACCAGTACTGGAGCAGATTCTGGGAGAAAGGGACTCTCCTTCGTTGTTAATGGTAATGCTGACTGGTCCAGCCTGTTTGGAGAACAATATGGTCATTCCTCAAAATGTTGGAAATTGAGCTTTCATATGACTCATCAATACCACTACTGGGAATATATCCGGGCTTGTAAAACACACAGCACAAACACCATCTGCACTTCTATGTTCATTGCAGCACCATTCACAATAGCCAGAATCTAGAAACAATCAGATTGTCTGATAACAGATGACTGGTTAAAAAATTATGGTACATCTACACAATGGAATACTATACAGCTGTTAGGAAAGATGAAGTCATGAAATTTTCTTATAAATGGATGGCATGGACAGTATCAGGCTGAGTGAAATGAGTCAGAAAGAGAGGGACAGATAGAAAATGATTTTACTCATTTGTGGGTGTAAAAAATAATATGAAACCAATATCCAAGGACAGTAGAAATAAGGACCAGGAGATTTGGTCTATGCTTGGAAGCCTACTTCATCCTCTTGGGGGAAAGGCAGTTGTAATAGGGAAGGGATCACTATGACAAAAACAGTGGTAAATGACCACTGTATAAGAACTGTGTGCGGGGGCCGGAGCGATAGCCCAGCGGGTAGGGCGTTTGCCTTACTTGCGGCCGGCCTGTGCCAGCCCGGGTTCGATCCCCGGCATCCCATATGGTCCCCCGAGCACCGCCAGGAGTAATTCCTGAGTGCAGAGCCAGTAACCCCTGAGCATTGCCGGGTGTGACCCAAAAAGCAAAAAAAAAAAAAAGAAAGAACTGTGTGCAGAATAGCTAAAGGAAATAACATGATAACCTCTCAGTGTCCTGTTGCAAACCATAATGCCCAATGAGATAGACAGAGGGAAAAAGAAAGAAGTTGCCTGCCATAGAGACAGGCTGGGGGGGTAGGAGATGGTGGGGAGTGCCAGGAGGGTAAAAGGGCATATTGGTGATGGGAAACGTGCACTGGTGAAGGGATGGGTATTGGAACACTGTACAACAGAAACCCAATTATGCACAGTTTTGTAATGGTCTATTGCACAATGATTCAATAAAAATATAAATAAATAAAATAAGATAAAAACAGCATCAGCAGTGAAATAATTGAATCTAAAAATAAATAAATACAAACAAAAAATTGCTTGTTGACATCTCTACCACAGTTTTTAATTTTCTTATAGACACTATTATTCTTTTATACAACCTTAACTCATCTGTACATATGCAAGTTCCAATGCTAAGGAATGGAATTTCATGGTGGACAGATAAATATGTCAAGTTTCAGAATCCAGTTTCTAGTAATCTTTCTGCTGCATTTCAAGGTAAAGGTCATAAATTGGGTACTTATTCTTGTCTCTTTATAGAAACTTTGTTTTTTATGTCTGGGGAAATATTTATGATCCCTCCTTTTTTCCTTCTTTACTTACCTCTTATTTGTTCTAACTCTGCTTACCTATGTGCACTTCCATCCCATATCAGAAACATGAAATGAATGTTTCATTGAATAGAAACTGATTCTTCCAGTTTATCATTGGAAAAAGCAAGGTATTTTGTTTTCTTAACAAAGAATATAAAGTTTATGTATAATAAATACCTTTGTTTTAATTCTATATAATAAATATATCAATAAATATTGTACATTAAAGTTTAATACCTCAATCAGAAATGTCATAGGACATTTCACATATATAACTCATAGATAAAATATGTAGATAGTGAGGAGAAACATAAGAGTATTGATCTAAAGTAGTCAAAGGGATGTTATGTTGAAATCCTATCAGTTGGTACTACTTAGATGACTCTAGAGGGCACCATGTTAAGTGAAAGAAAAGGGAAAAGAAATGCCAGATCATCTCTCGTATTTAGTATGTAAAGGGCAAAGAAAGAGAATGGACGATATAAAACAGAAACAAGCCCTTGGACTCTGATAACGGAACTGAGGTTACCAGGTCTCAGATGGGAAAGGATGGGGAGGGCCTGCAAGTAACGGAGTAAGGAATATTAACACCACTATAAAAATAAATAGGGGCAGTGCTTTGTTCTGTGGCCACACCCAACATGCTCATTACTCCTCACTCTGCTCAGGGATTATTCCTGGTGGGGCTCCAGGGACTTTATGCTGTACTGGGATTAAACTGGGGCCAGCCACATCCAACTCAAGCACCTTCTAACTCCTGTACTATCCCTATGGCCCCAAATTGTTATTTTTGGATTGGGGGTTAGTATGATTTCTTTTCAGTGAAGTGAAATAGTTTTAACTGAAAGCAATTTAGAGAGATGTGAGGGGAGAGAAAAAGAGGAATATGTGCTCAAGAGAGAACATGGGTTTCTTCAGAGTGGAAAAAAAGTCCTACTAGTTCTTTTTCAAGATGTTATTGGAAATATATTAGAAATAAATATAAACAATTTGCTAAGAAATTTGTTGTTTTGTCTATCATTAGTGTCTACATTTACAATTTACATGTTTTCTTGGTTTAGAACAGATGAGCAACACTTTTTGCTCTTAAACTTTCATGGACTACTCTTAGACAATCTTTTTTAAATTAAGTCCCAGTTATTTTATATTTTGATATTATTTTAAGTTGAACTCTACTTATAATTTTTGAAAGTACCATAATTATATGTAGAAATGCAATTGATTAATATAATTTACATGATATCCTATAACTTTTATAAACTCACTTGTAATTAATAATTTTATAGCATAACCATTCTTTTTCTGTTATTGCTTATTTTTAATGGAGGAGGGAGCCACTGGTGCTGGGGTAGGTCGTATAATGCCAGAAATTGAACCTTGAGTCCTGAGTATGTCAGGAACACGCTCCGTCCCTTTAAACTATCTCCATTATTTTTATTAGTTATGCTATCAGTTCGCTTATGAAGGAGGCAGATAGATAGGTGCCTCTGGGGATAAGTTTCTCAGGAAGTAATAAAACAGGATGTGATCTAAAAAAGTTACTCTGGCCCGAAAATCGATGACTGGATAAAGAAGCTTTGGTACATCTACACAATGGAATACTATGCAGCTGTTAGGAAAAATGAAGTTATAAAATTTGCCTATAAATGGATGGACATGGAGAAGATTATGTTGAGCGAAATTAGCCAGAAGGAGAGAGACAGATACAGAATGACTGCATTTATTTGCATGGCATAAATATATATATATACATATTATGATACCAATATCCAAGGTCAAGTGAAACATATATCAGGAGGTCTTGTAAAGGTGGAAATTATCACAAACGTGTGGGAGTCAGAGTTTAGGTAAGACAGAAAATGGAACAGGGTACTAATAATAGTCGAGGGTACTAATGCCAACCTAGAACTGAGCATTAAATAGAGGCAAAAAGGATACACATGACAACCTTTTAATGTATGTTCTGTAATCCATAGTCTGGAAGGGAAGGAAAAGAGAAAGAGAGAGAAAGGGAAAGAAATAAAGAACCTGCCATGGAGCAGGGCTGGGGAAGGGGGAGGGAACCGGGATGTTGGTGGTGGGAGATGGGCACTGGTGGAGGGACGGGTGCTGAAACACTGTATGACCAAAACCCAAACATGAACTTTTTAATTGTAAAAAAATAAAAAATAAAAAATAAAAAGTTTCTAAAAAAAAAAAAAATCGATGACTGGATAAAGAAGCTTTGGTACATCTACACAATGGAATACTATGCAGCTGTTAGGAAAAATGAAGTTATAAAATTTGCCTATAAATGGATGGACATGGAGAAGATTATGTTGAGCGAAATTAGCCAGAAGGAGAGAGACAGATACAGAATGACTGCATTTATTTGCATGGCATAAATATATATATATATATACATATTATGATACCAATATCCAAGGTCAAGTGAAACATATATCAGGAGGTCTTGTAAAGGTGGAAATTATCACAAACGTGTGGGAGTCAGAGTTTAGGTAAGACAGAAAATGGAACAGGGTGCTAATAATAGTCGAGGGTACTAATGCCAACCTAGAACTGAGCATTAAATAGAGGCAAAAAGGATACACATGACAACCTTTTAATGTATGTTCTGTAATCCATAGTCTGGAAGGGAAGGAAAAGAGAAAGAGAGAGAAAGGGAAAGAAATAAAGAACCTGCCATGGAGCAGGGCTGGGGAAGGGGGAGGGAACCGGGGATGTTGGTGGTGGGAGATGGGCACTGGTGGAGGGACGGGTGCTGAAACACTGTATGACCAAAACCCAAACATGAACTTTTTAATTGTATATCTTTTTATTTGTATATCTCACGGTGGTATAATAAAATACTTAAAAAAATGTAAAAAAAATAAAAAATAAAAAAGTTACTCTGGGAAACCAGAGCAATTGTGCAGCAGCTAGGGCACTTACCTTGCACAGAGCCAACCTGGGTTCCATTCCCCAGCACCACATATGATACTCTGGGCACTGCCAGGAGTCATCCTTAAACACAGCCAGAATAAGCCCTGAGCACCACAATGTGTTACCCCAAACAAAAGGTTTCTATGTCACCAGCCCCAGAGTAACCCAAAGCATGAAGGAGGTACCCATACTTTGTGGATGAGAATATTGAAACTTGCCTGGAGCCAGTGCCAACCTAGAGATGGCTAGAGTTACCCTCTAAGGGAAGTAATAAAAATCAAGATGTGATCTAAAAAAAGTTACTCTGGGGACCAGAGCTATTGGTCTGTTCTAATCGCTGTATAAACTGAACAATCTGTAAGGAAGTTTCCCTCTAAGAGGAGAAACCAGCAGAAACAGAAGGTTGTGAAAAGAACACGAAGCAAGACTGTTGGATTACACCCATTCCAGTGCTCCTGAGGGCACACCCTACACAGTGGGACACTTCCAATCCTCTGTGATTATCTTCAACCTCTCCTTTGTGTTCTCACAAATCAGATATGAAATGTTGCTTTCCTCTTTCCTTTATGTCCGTATAGCAGTAGTTAATTCAGAAATACTTACTCCTGGGCATCTGTCACATTTACCTGACTTTAGTCTCAATTGCCCTAAGATTGACCTTAGTTCCTTTCACTCCCAAAAGAGGGTCCCACTGTTAATACCTAAGTAGATTCTCCTGTGCTTGTTGGTTTTGGAGGGCTGTATGAAAGATTTGCATACAAAACTTGAAAGAAAGAAAGTTAGTTTATTGTATAGATGGTTCCGGGTCCGTCCCCAGATGTCTAGGCCTCTCTATTGCCCACAGAAAAGATCCTTGTCCTGTCCCTAACTCTGTCCGATCCTGTGTACAATTTCTCTGTCTTGTGCCACACAGTCTACTTGCCTCCCATGAATTATGGCCAAGTCCTTTCCCTGCGCTGCTCTCTCTGTCCTGTGTATGCTCTCCCAGCCTCTGGCCACAACCATATGCACATGGTACATGCCACTGGGCCTCCCAACCATGCCCCAGGCAGTCCCTGTTGTCTTGTCCCAATTTTCCTTAGTCTCCAGCCACAGCCCTGTACCCAGTGGCTCAGTACCTTGCCACTGCCTGGGCATCTGGGCTCTTCCTGGACCTGAGCTATCCTGGGCATCCAAGCTCTGCCTGTAACCTGGGCCTCTGAGCTCAGCCAATACCTGTATCTGCTCTTGCCTGGCCTTGTGTGGCCTACCTGTACTGAGCCCTGTATCTTGGCATGCCGCCCTACCTGATCCAGGGAGTGAGTTCATAGAGCCTGTGCTCAGAGAGAGTATGGGAGAGCCAGAGTCAAGAGAGAGAGGGAGAGCCTGGGGCTTCCTTTTATCTACTGCCAAATCCCACCTTTACATCCAGATTGGCTACCTGTCGGGGATCTCCTGGGGTCCCCAACAATATCAGGGATCAAAATTCCTTTTATCTCAAGGGCCAGTGACAGATGGACAAAACCACGAGTTCAGCACAGTTCCAAAAGACTTTTACTTATCACCGGTAATAAACCTGCTACTACCATCCAAGACAATGGGATCTCCCAAACCTCCAGCTCCTGGCCAGATCTCCAGCCAAGTGCCTAGGCCCAGATCTTCCACCAAGATGGACACCCCAAAATAGACTCACCAAAATGGACGCTTCTTCTCCAAAATCACGGTTTTTCTTCTTTCAAGCCTGCCAAAAAGCAAAAGGCAGGTCCTTTGTGGGCCGGACTTTGCAAAGTCAAAAACCAGGACTCTCATGCAAATCTCTAGGTAAACCACACCTGACCCAGAACTATACAAATGCAAATGGAAGAGCCTGAGTCCTTCTACCTGATGTGCTCTTATGTGAAATACTGTGGAGAGGGGCTGGCACAAGAATCACATCATAATTTCAGACCATGAACTTCATGCAACTAGATGGTCATATCCAGTATCCACAAGATCCTTGTCATTTTACTCTGCTCCAGGGTAGTTTCAGTGCTCTGATTTATGTTTACTGAAAGGATCATGCTCACCTGCTTGAGACAAGCCAGCATGCTCCCTCCTTAATCTTAGCAGAGCTAATTCTTTTTTTTTTTTTTGCATTACACCTGACACTGGGCAACACTCAGTGGTTGCTCCTGGCTCTTAGCTCAGGAATTACTCCTGGCAGTGCTCGGGGATCATGTGGGATGTCAGGGATTGAAACTGGGTTGGCCGTGTGCAAAGTAAATGCCCTACCCGCTGTACTATTGCTCCAGCCCAGCTGAGCTGATTCTAAAATGAGGGTCCCAATATAGCTAGGCTTCCTCTTGGTAAATCCTAGTGTGTCCCACACTGGGACCTGTGGGTATAAGAGGAAGGATGAACAAAATAGGTAGCATTGGACTCATAATAGAAATTATAATGATAGCCTAAGAGTTATTAAAATCAAACTCTCTTATCCCTCCCTTCCGCCCACAATCTTCTATTGCGATTTTGCACAAGAGCCTTAAGGCAATGCAAATGGCTTTAAGCTGCAGAGACCCAGAACCAGCTATGGTGGAGTCAGCTAATAGCTATCTATCCCAGCGTGTGATGATTGGTTAGAATGAACTGGTGCTCTCCAACTTAGCTCCTGGTGTATCGCCACCAAGGTACTTGGATAAACACAGGGCAAGCTGTAAAGTAAGCTACCCTGGCCTTGACATGGGACAGACTTAGCACCATAAAAAGTATAATAAGGGCCGGAGTGATAGCCCAGCGGGTAGGGCGTTTGTTTTGCACGCGCCGGCCTCAGCCGGCCTGGGTCCGATCCCGGCATCCCATATGGTCCCCGAGCACCGCCAGGAGTAATTCCTGAGTGCAGAGCCAGGAGTAACCCCTGAGCATTGCCGGGTGTGGCCCAAAAAGCAAAAAAAAAAAAAAAAAGAAGTATAATAAGTTAAGAGCACAGTCATGGAACAAACTCTGACATGACCCATAAAGAAGTATTTGAGTAAGGACCCTGTTGGGGTTAGGAAAAACTAACCTGGCAAGAGGATTGTATCTGGAATATATAGCAAGATGTCCCCAGGAAAAGCCACCCTTTACCATGAGTCCAGAGAGGCTATTAAAAAGTGAATGTAATATGATGATTTGAATGGATTACCAATAAAGGAAAGGAGAAAGCAATGTCCTTGGGTAGGCCTCCAACAAGGTATCTAGAGCACTATAGCCCCAAGATGGGATTCTGTCCCGGGTGGATCTCCCAGAAGATCATCCTCTGAAGGAGAGGCTTTACTTCTGTTTATATTTACTCCAACTAAACCCATTATTTATATTTATACTTACTTAATCCTGTTTATATTTATATTTGGCCAACACCCTCAGATATGTAGAAGTTTAATCCAACCAAGAAAGTTTATTGTTCTAATGTTTACAGGTTCTAAGCAATAAATACAGCAAGCCGAGACAGTGAGGGCTCTCAGTCCACAGGGCTGTTAGCCCCTGATCCTGATGCTTTCCAGGTCTGTCTCTTTTCTGTCTCTTTTCTTGATCCTCTTGGTGCTCTGCCTCAGGCTTGTTCACCCTCACTGACCTGGCAGCTTGTGCATAGCCACTGGTTATCAGTGAATCTGAGGACCCAAACTCCCCACCATTCTGTTGGGGACCCCACGGAATCCCAACACAAGATGAATACCCGTATATAACACTACCCAAAAGACACTGAGATATTTCTCCCTCAGGAGAAGCCTATATCATTCAAACACATTCTTCTTTCTTTTATCAATCTCTTTCTCTCTCTTTCAATCACTCTCACTCACACAAACACACACACATTCGTTTCTTTCCCTTCCATTTCCTCCCTCCCTCCTTCATATTTCCTAAATAAAACATTTTACTTTACCATTTGTATCTTCCTGAATACAAACATAGCCCTGGCCCCAGCAGAGCCTCACAAGCCAGACGACCCCTCACTCCATAAGGACCTCCATTTTCCACATCCAGACTTCCCTCGTCAGAACACTACCCAGCAGACCAGCTTATTACATCCTGGCTTGCGCGGCTGCTTGCAGCTGCTAGTTCATCAATAAATGCAGAATTTTGAGATGACTACAAGAGTATGCTCCCCGCACGGCAGAGCCTGGCAAGCTACCCATGTCGTATTTGATATGCCAGATACCAGTAACAATTATAGACCTCATTCCCATGACCTGATGGAATGGTTTGAGGCTCTTTATGTTCCTGGAGCAAGCAGGTGACCTTGGGCTCTACTTGCATGAGACAGGTCATATGGAGATGCTACTGGTGCCCGCCGAGCAAATCGACGATGAATGAGAAGACAGTGACAGTGATCTTCCTGAAATTCTTTTCTGAGGGAAGATGATACAAACCTGGGAAGCCTGGGAAGAGGTCAA
The DNA here is from genome assembly GCA_021461705.1 of Cryptotis parvus. Classification (NCBI taxonomy): domain Eukaryota; kingdom Metazoa; phylum Chordata; class Mammalia; order Eulipotyphla; family Soricidae; genus Cryptotis; species Cryptotis parvus. The sequence continues at coordinate 146,479 of JAJIBD010031392.1, forward strand.
GAGTCAGAGGTTACTCTTCTTTTCCTAAAAAAAGAAATTCCTCCCTCAAACCTGAGGTCACAGTTTCCTGAAAACTCTATTGGTGAATCAAATCCCATTTGGGAATTAAATCCCATTCAGTGTAGATTAAATGGATCTCAAGTTCACTTGAACAGTTTCCCGAGGGTCCAGTGAGACCCTTGCATTCATGCTCATGTAGGTATTCAGTTGGATTTTACCAGCCCTCAGCCTCCAACCACACACTCCCCAGGAAGACCAAGGTGGGCCAAGCAGGAAGGCAGTAGCACCCTCTCTACCTGTCTACTACTGCCCTGGCCCTTCACCACCACCCTCCCCACACTTCACTATCTCAAAACACACAGACACACACACACATACACACACACACACACTTCTTTTTTCAAAAAATGTCTAAATCAGTATTAATCAGTATAAGCGTTCCTTAAGAATATTATTCCTGAATCAACCAGATGCCATTGGGCTACATTGGCACGTGATAGGGTCCAATGGAAATGTTACTGGCACCTGCTCAAGCAAATTGATGAATAACGGATTCAAGTGATCAAGTGAAGTGATCAAGAATACAAAATTACTTATTTTTCTTATTTTAAGGAAAACTGAAAGGGGGTCGGTGATTTTCCTCAGACATGTAAGTTATTTTCTTCACAGGAACCCAAAGCCCCCAAACTGGCCGAGGCCTATCTATGAGATAGATGAAGAGATGCCAGAAAACAATGGCTTCCTCAATGAGGACTTCATTGTGTGGATGCGGACAGCTGCCTTTCCCACTTTCAAAAAGCTCTATCGTCTACTCAACAGGACTGGATATTTTTTTGAAGGTTTGCCTCCTGGTAATTATAGTTTCAATATAAGCTACAGTATCCTTTTTATACCATTCTTCTTTCTGAGGAGGATGGAAAATGTGTCCATCTGGCCACTAATTATTGATATAATTCATTGTAGGCTGTCAAATATGGATGTGTATATGTATGTGCATATATGTAAGATTTTTTAGGGTAATGCTATCATTCTATCACCACAAACTATTATTGATACGCAATTAAATCTATTTGTTTGTTTTGGTTTTTTTAGCAATAGTAGATAAAAACACTATGAGAGAAGTTGGTATGATATGCAAAGAATTATTTCTGTATCCCCATTCCCCACGCCCAAACGGACATTCAGCCTAGTAGACTCCTGTCTTGAGGAGTGATAAGAGTCCAATTGGATAAAATGAGATGATAGAGGGCTAACAAAGTGTAACAGAAGAGGGAGAGAGAGAGAGAGAGAGAGAGAGAGAGAGAGAGAGAGAGAAATACAGGAACAGAGACAAAGAGATAGACAGCGAGTAAAATGTGCCTGCAATAGGGCAGACAGGGTTTAGGTGGTGGGGGGGCGTGTTTGGGATATGAGTGGTGGGAATTTGGCACTGGAGGGATGGGTGCTGGAACACTGTATGGCAGAGAACCAATTATGAACATCCTTGTAACTATATCTCACATGGCATAATAAAAACAAAAATAAGGAAATAAAGAAATAGAGGGCTAATGAGAAGTATTTGGAATATGGACTAAATAATTATAGAACATTCTTAATTTTTAATTAATTAGGCATTATGTTAATTTTAATTAATTTATTCACAAAGTTAGAGATGTCCATGATTGGGTTTCACTCATACACTATTCCAACACCCATCCTCCACTAGTGTGCATTTCCCAACACCAATGTCTCCAGTTTCCCTTACCCCCCACTCTATCTACCTGTCTCGGTGGCAGGCACTTTCTTCTCTCTCTCTCTCTCACTCTTAGTTTTGGGTCACATGCAGAAGTGCTCAGGGGATCACTTCCTACAGAGTTGTTGCTCAGGAATCATTCCCTACAGTGCTCAGGAACACCAGGAATCAAACACAGCTCCCTCATGCAAAACTGCACTTCAGCTCTTAGCTCTTTCAACCATATCATTGGCCCATAAATTGTTCTCTCTTTTACTTATTTTCTTTAATGTAGACAAAAGCCACAACTGTTAATATAAATCTAGGATTGGAATTGATTAGATAACAATATTCCAATAGTAAAACCAATAAGTTTAAAAATAAATTTTTCTTTCTCATACAGCATTTTAGGTACAGGTCAAAGAGTATTCATAGAACATTAACCTTTGAAAAGAATTTCAGCAATTCCTCTCCCTCTAGCAAAAGGGAGGCAGGGAGAGTTCTTGTGAATAGACTCATTTGTATCTTCTGATTGGAACTGTTTTATCTGTCATTGCCCTACAGCTAAAGCTCTTAAACTTAGAACCAAAAATGGGACAGGAGGAGCCATACACATGAACTGCTGTGTATACTATGTAGTACAGTGAGTCTGAGGTTGAAAGTAAGAGTAAGAGAATTCAACTTGCAAACATGGGAGACACTTTATTTCTACTAATACGCTGTCCACAAGGTGGCTTTCTAAGTCATACTTATGGAGATACTTTGTTCCTATTTCTCCTAATATACTGCCCACTGGTGGCTTTACTCACAATCAAACTTTAACTGATGATCTTCAGCAGTTCTGAGCTGGAGACAAAGCTAGCTGCATTGATCCCTATTGTGAGACAGTCTAACCACACTCAGAGCTTGCTGACTTAAAAAGGGACCTGAGCTGCAGAAAACACCGACCACTGCTCAGGGAGGAAATATAGTCCTGGGGCCGGAGCTATAGCACAGCGGGTAAGGCGTTTGCCTTGCACTCAGCCAACCCAGGTTCCATCCCCCGCATCCCATATGGTCCCCTGAGCACCACCAGGAGTAATTTCTGAGTGCAGAGACAGAAGTAACCCCTGAGCATCGCCAAGTGTGACCCAAAAAAGCAAAAAAAAAAAAAAAAAAAAAAGAAAAAAAGAAAATATAGTTCTTGTTGATTGAAACCCAATCATGAACAGCTTTGAAATTCATATCTCAGGCTGGTATAAAAAAAAAAGAAAAGAAAATATAGTCCTTGTGAGAGGGAAAATAAGCCCTTCAGTGGAGGGAGAAGACAGGCGAATGAGTCATGGTGACACCCAAGATCCTGATGACAAAAAGGAATTTTTATGCAAAAGCAAAAGAGAATATGGTCTCCGAGCCATTTCTTTTGTGCCTTTAAATAGTATGTTGCCAAGTGAGCTGAGGCGTTTTAAGAGCTTTGCCGGGAAATGCTGCTGTCCCTGTGCCGTTGCCATGAGAAACCTTTATTTGTTTATTAGTTTGGTTTACAAAAGGCACCAGATGTTTGAAAACCTCAGGCCACATGCATAATCAAAATGACATCATTAAAATACTAACGATAGCAAACCCACATCAAACAATTTTTTTCTTAGAGGTGAACCCCATTCTGGCCTTTTTAAACCCCAGATGAACACCCTGCCTTTGGTTTTCCCACCAAAAAAAAAAAAAAAAAAACTTTTATTATCTGCCTCATTTATTGGTTTTTACTCTTGAAGAATTTTTCCTGAGATGGGAATTCAAATCTTTGGCTAGGAAGGACTTTGCCTTACCTGGGTCTCCTGGTTCAACAGAAACTTAAGTTTGCTGTAACACCTATCTGTGTTCTTTTCATTTCTTTCTGTTCATTACTTAGTTGTCTGTAAGCCATTCGGTACTATCTGTGTCAGAATCTCTTCCATGGGTTATAGCTATGTGAGAAAAGGCTTATTTTTTACTAGAAAGGTGCAAAGTCGTGCTTAGTGAAAATTAGACAATGGCCAATGTTAGGTCAGAGGGTGAGAGAACTTGCTTTGCATGCACGAGCCCCAGGCTCAATTCCTGCCTGGTAGGACTGGTTCCCCAAGCATTGCTGAAGTGACCTCCAAACACTGCCTGCTGTCATCCAAAACCAAAAGCAAAAAAATTAGAGCGTATGAAATTTTAAACATTTAAATTTACAGTGTCTGCAACTTCATATGGCTTTATCTGGGTGGTGCAACCTAGGCCATGCAGTCGCCAAGTGGAGTAATGCTGAGAGTTCCTTGACAGATGTTCTTAGACTTTCCAGTAACCATGTTTAATGGGGAAAAGTCCGTGGTCCTCACCACCTTGACATGGAGTGGAGGCAAGAGCTTCTTCTTAGGCACTGTTTACACTGTGACGGGAGCCGTAACATTGATGGCCACCTTAATGATGACAACGATATACTTGAAGATTAAAAAAATGAAACTGTTACTTCACCAGCAGTAAAGACTTAAGCCTTGAAAAAAAACGAAAAATGGACATTGAAGTAATAAAGATTTATAAGTCTCGAAATTGATTGGATTTTTTTTCCCATTTTTTGTTTTGTTTCTTTTTACTTTATTTTTATTTTTTATTGAATCACAATGATATATACAATTACCAAGTTGTTCATGATTGGGTTTCAGTCATACAGTGTTCCATAACCCATCCCTTCATCAGTGCACATTTCACACCACCACTTTCTCCAGTTTCCCTCCCACCCCACCCCCTGTGAAAATGTCTGTGGCAGACATTTTCCTTCTCTCTGCTCTCTATGAGAGTTGGGAATAGTCATTTTGGACAGGAAGTGAGTGTTGAAAGTTGGTAACAGTATATATATCTGATAACCTTTCAGTATCTGTATTGCAAGCTATAAGGCCCAAAAAGGGGGCAGAGAGGAGAGACAGACAGACAGACAGACAGACAGACAGAAGGAAAGTGCTGCTTTAGGCCAACTAGGGGTGTGGAAGGAGGGAGACTGGGGACATTGGTGGTGGAAATGTGTGCTGGTGAAGGGATGGGTGCTGGACGGTAGTATAACTGAAACCCAATCATGAACAACTTTGTAACTGTGCATCTCACAGTGATTAAATATTTAAAAAACAAAGGAAAGCTAACTAAATAAACAAATAATAAAAATAGGGGCCAGATAGATAGTACAGGAGATAAGGCACTTAACTTGTATGCATCATTCCCTGTATAATCCTCAGTACCACATCTAGTCCTCTGAACCCTGATAGGAGTGATCCCTAAGTAAGGTGCCAGGAGTAAACCCTGTGCACCACCAGTTATGGCCCCAAAGTCAAAATAATAATAAATGGATAAATAAATATAAAGTAAGCAGGGCTGGAGAGATGGCACAGGGGTTAAAGCATATGCCTTACATGTGGCCAGCCCTGTTCAATCCCAGCACTGCATGGGCCCCCTGAATACAGCCAGATGTGACTCAACCTCCCACTTAATCATTTTTATTGAGGAACTGAAATTTATAATACTTTAGTTCATTTTTCATGCATATATCACACCAATACTACTCCCATTACCAGAGAGTCATCTTGCCTCCCCCCAAATTAAAAAAATATTCAGAAGTTCCCTGGACACTCAAATTCAGCAATCCTTAAAAATCAAAGTAGGGGCTGGAGCAATAGCACACTGGTAGGACATGTCTGCCTTGCACGCAGCCGATCTAAGTTTGATTCCTGGCATCCCATATGGTCCCCCGAGCTCCACCAGGAGTAATTCCTGAGCAAAGAGCCAGGAGTAATCCCTGAATGTCACCAGGTGTGACCTAAAAAGCAAAGATGATAGATAGATAGATGATAGATAGATAGATAGATAGATAGATAGATAGATAGATAGATAGATAGATAGATAGATAGATAGATAGATAGATAGATAGATAGATAGATAGATAGATAGATAGATAGATAGATAGATAGATAGATAGATAGAATGCAAATAAAAAAATCAAAGTAAGAAAATTCCCTGAAGTTATTATGTAGATGAGATAAAGAGTAAAAGTCACTAAGTCTCAAAAACTGTATTTTTGACAGCACAAAAATAATTCTGCAACTTATGTTGGAATGATATATTCTAGAAGGTAAATGATATGTATTTATGGTACTTGGTTTATATGTATTGGGGAAGCATTTCAGAGTCTATCTGAACAGGTTTGAATTCCTGCCAAAGGTCACTGAAAAGAGATTAAATAAAGCACTTGGAAAAGTTGACAAGTCATCATTCCCATAGACTTTTGTCCTGGGTATTTAATTTTTAATGGGGTTTTGCTTTATTGACCCCTTTTTTTCTTTTTGTTGGTGACACCCATCGATACTCAGGGGTTACTCCTGGCTCTGCTCTCAGGAATTACTCCTGACAGTACTTGGGGGACAATATAGGCTGCCGGGATTGAACTCAGGTCGACTGCAAACAAGGCAAATACCCTACGTACTGTACATAACTCTGGCCCCCTGGATAAACACTTTTAAAAACATATTTATTGAGCTAGAAAGTTAGTGCAACAGGTCAGTTTCTTGCTTTGCATGCAGGCAACTCTGTTCAATCCCTGGCACTGTTTAAGGTCCCCTGAGCCCAGGCAGGAGTGATCCCTACATGCAGAGCCAGGAGTAAGCCCTCAGCACTGCTGGGTGTAGCCCCAATCAAAATAATAACGAAAGAAAAGGTTCATACTATTTTGCTACTGAGATGGAGGAAACTATACTATGTAATGATCCTAGGAGCATAACTTTTTTTAAAAAAGAAAAATACACACTCTTCAATATATCTAACTTTATTCTCCACTGAAAAAAAATTTTGGTGTCTTCTTTTGCAGTGCTTGGGGGAGCATATGCTCAGCTGGTAACTGAGCTAGGTGAAAATGTTTTTTTTAAGGAAAATATAGCCCCAACACAAAGAAAGTGTTTCATTGTTGCAATTTTCTGAATCCAACAAATAGTTCTCAAAATAAAATAGTTTCAAGGACCAACTGGAATCTTGAAATCCCTCATCCATTTTCACCAGTCTATGGCCAGTCTGGTAACTGAGTATGTTTGTAAGTAAATGGTCCCCCTTCCCAAAGATAGCTTCATCTTAGACTCCAGAACCCTTGAATGTGAATTCATATTAGTCATTTTCAACCTTTTTGCACCTGTGACTGGCACCAGTCCTGCATATTGGATGATGGGTCACATTAAGACCAAGGTGGTAGACCAGTAATTTTTAGTTCTTATACACCTACAGATCAGCCTTTGTCAATGGGCTGGTAGCAGAAGACCCACTTACTCACTACCATGTATGTCAAGAGAGTCTTTGCAGATGTGATTAAGTTAAAGATTTTGATATGGAGATAGCATCCTGGATTATCTGGGTGGACCTAAAAAAGTAGTAAAGGTTCTTATACAGGAAGCAGGAAATCCAAATGAGCAGTGGCAGCGGAAGCAAGAGGTCAAAATTAGGCAAGAGGGCATGATTCAAAGAAGTGCCTGTAGACACTGAAAATAGTAGATCCTTCTCCAAAGTTCTCCAGAAATCCTACTAATACATTGATATGAGAATTCAGACTGCCAGTACTATCATGAAAATAACTTTTTATTTTAAGCATTGTGTATGTGGTAATTTATTATAGTAACAATAGAAAACTAATATGTCAGTGGCTGGTGATGCTCTAGTTATCTGAATGATTTTTTTTTTAAATTGAATCACCAGGGGCCGGAGCGATAGCCCAGCGGGTAGGGCTTTTGCCTTGCACGCAGCCGCCCATGCTGGCCGGGTTCGATCCCGGCATCCCATATGGTCCCCCAAGCACCGCCAGGAGTAATTCCTGAGTGCAGAGCCGGGAGAAACCCCTGAGCATTGCCGGGTGTGACCCAAAAAATAAAAAAATAAAAATAAATTGAATCACCATGACATACAGTTACAAGGCTGTTCATGATCAGGTTTCAGTCATGCAATGCTCTGATACCATCCCTCCACCAGTGCACATTTCCCAGATTGTCTCCCCTTTTTTTTTTTTACTTTTTTGGGTCACACCTGGCAATACTCAGGGGTTACTCTTAGCATTCTTAGTATTACTCTTAGTATTCTTAGCTCAGGAATTTACTCCTGGTGTTGCTCGGGGGACCATATGGGATGCCGGGGATCAAACCAGGGTCGGCCGCTGCAAGGCAAACGCCCCTACCCGCTGTGCTATCGCTCCAGCCACCCCTCCTCACCTCCCAACCTACCTCTATGACAGGCATTTTCCTTCTTTCTCCATCTCTCTCCCTTTGGGCATTGTTTTGCAGTACAGATACTGAAAGGTTATCATGTTTGTTCCTTTACCTCCTTTCAGCACTCAGTTCTTGTCCAGAGTGATCATATCCAAATAGCTTTGTCATAGTGGTCCCTTCCGTATCCAAATGTCTTTTCCCCAAGTATTTGAAGCAGCCTTCCACTGTAGACTTCCAACCAAGTATTGATTCCTGCCCTGTTTCTACTGTCCTTGAGTATTGGTTTCATATTGTTTTCATTATTATTTTATTATAGCATCATGAGATAGACTATTACAAAGCTGTTCATGATTGGTTTTCAGTCACACAGTATTCCAGCACCCATCCCCCACCAGTGCATGTTTCCCAACCAGTTTCCCTCCCTCCCGCCCCAGCCTGCCTCTATGGAAGTCACTTTTCTTCTCTCTCTCTCTCTCTCTCTCTCTCTCTCTCTCTCTCTTCTCTCTTGCACATTGTGGTTTTCAGTACATATACTGAGGGGTTATCATGTATATTCCTTTACCTACTTTCAATACTCAGTTCTACTCTAGCGTTACCATTTCCAACTATTATTAGAAAACTGGCCCCTTCTCTTATCTTATCTAACCTCTGTTCCTCATAACTTGTGGTAGAGTCTAACCATTGACAAGTCCTCCTGGCCCCACTTTTCCCTGGCCTTGGATATTAGTCTCATATTATTTTTTCATATCCCACAAATGAATGCAGTCATTCTATATCTATCCTCCTTCTGATTCCTTTAACTCGGCATGATACTCTCTATGTCCGTCCATACAGGGAGGCAGGAAATAAAAAAAAAACTGTAGCAGTGGAAGGAAGAGGTCAAAATTATGCATGCATGCAAGTTTCATAACTTCATTTTTCCTAACAGCTACATAATATTTCATTGTGTAATTGTACCATAGTTTTTTTTATCCAGTCATCTGTTCTATTGCACTCAGTTGTTACCAGATTCTGGCTATTGTGAGTGGTGCTGCAATGAACATAGAAGTGCAGATGGTGTTTCTGCTGTGTGTTTTTGGGCCCCCAGGGTATATTCCCAGGAATGGTATCATATTGATTTGCTTTTTTTTTACATGCCACAAATGGGTGCAATAATCCTATGTCTGTCCCTCGTCTTATGACTCCTTTCACTCAGCATGATACTGTCCATGTCCACCCATTTATAAGCGAATTTCTTGACCACATTTTTCCTAACAGCTGCACAGTATTCTATTTCGTAGATGTGCCTTAGTTTCTGTCACCAGTCGTCTGTTCTCAGGCACTTGGGTTATTTCCAGATTCTCGCTATTGTGAATAGTGCTGCAATACACATAGAAGTGCAGATGCATTTCTGCTGGGAATACACCAAGCTGTATTCCCAGGAGTGGTATTGCTGGGTCAAATAGGAACCCAAGTTTTAGCTTTTTTGAGGAATGCCCATATTGTTCTTCAAAAAGGTTGGACGAGTCAGCATTCCCACCAACAATGAAGGAGAGTTTCCTTTTTTCCCCCATCCACACCTGTACTGGTTGTCTTGCTCTTTTGGATGTGTGCCAGCCTCTGTGGTGTAGATGATATCTCATTGTTATTTTGATTTGCATCTCCTGATGATTACCAATGTAGAGCATTTTTACATATTTCATTTTTTCTATTTCTTCTTTTAGGAATTTTCTGTTAATTTCTTCTCCCTGTTTTTTGACTGGGCTGGATTTTTTCTTGTGAAGTTCTACCAGTGCTTTATATATCTTGGATATTAACCCTTTATCAGATGGGTATTGGGTAAGTAATTTTTCCCAATCTGTGGGCTGTCTTTGTACTTGTCACTGTTTCTTTTGAAGTGAAGAAGCTTCTTAGTTTAATGCAGTCCCATTTGTTTGTACATTTTTTTCCTTCTTTAAAAAATGTATTTTATTGAGTCACCATGTCATACAGCTGGAAGGCTGTTCATGATCAGATTTCAGTCACGCACTGTTCCAACACCCATCCCTCCACCAGTGCACCTTTCCACCAGCAATCTACTCCTTTTGCCCTCCTGTCACTCCACCCCACTCCTACCTCCCAGTCTGTCTCTATGGTAGGCACTTTCCTTCTCTCTCTCTCTCTCTCTCTCTCTCTCTCTCTGTCTCTCCCATTGGGCATTATGGTGTTTGAAGAATTCACTTGTATCACTTGTTTTCCCGTTGTTCATCGATTTGCTTGAGCAGGCAACAGTAACACCTCCATGGGTCCTGTTGCAAGCAAGTGTAGCCCAAGGGCATCTGCTCACTCCAGGAACTCTAAGAGCCTCAAACCATTCCTTCAGGTCATGGGAGTGAGGTAAAAAAAAATCAAATACCAAAAAATTACATTTGAAGAATCATTTTTCAAATTATTGGGACCAAGCCAGAACAGAAAGCTAGAAAGGAAGAAGTCACACTCCACTGTTCCGTTATAACACTGGCAAAAATGGCACAAACTACAACTTGTTTGCAAACTTACAGGATACTGGTTTTTTGTGAGTTTATGGGATCCTGTTTTAGTCCAGGTTCTCCAGGGAAAGAGAACCATTAAAGCATGAGAAAAGAGAATTTATTTTAAGAAATGGGCTCATGGGATTGGCAAAATTATATATAAAAAAAAAAAAAAAAAACAGAAAACGGATGAAGAAAGTTGGCAAGCTGGAGCCTCAAGAAAGGGGGGAAAGAGTTGCAATTCAACCAAAAGGCAGTCTGCAAGAAGGCCAAGGAGACCAGATGCTGATGACGCCTGATGTCTGCTTGCAGGAGAAGACCCTCTTGCTCAGGAGCTTAATAATGCCTTTTGCTTTTCTCAGGATTTCAACTGATTCAATGAGATTCACCCACATTACGGAAGGTGATCTGTTTTTATAGGCCTACCACTTAAGTGATTGTCTCATCCAAAATTAGCCTTTCAGAAACATTCAGCATAAAATCTGAGCAAATACCTGTGGCAACAATGCAATCACATTGACAAATTCTAGATTACATGAAACCCATGAAATTATGGTGTGTTTCTTCCCATGACTACATCCATTAAGATGTATTTCTTCATACCAGCTCTTTCACTCTCCAGTGTTTTGACATAAGAGATAATCTCAGACAAATGGACTCATCCCTGACATTATCATTTCTTTTTAGACCGAAACAAGGTCTACAACTTGTATCACTTGCACCACTTGTCTTCCCTTTGTTCATTGATTTGCTCAAGAGGGCGCCAGTAATGTCTCCATTCATCCCTGTTGTGTACTAGTGTAGCCCATGGGTATCTGCTCACTCCAGGAACATGAAGAGCCTCAAACCATTCGTTCAGGTCATGGGAATGAGGTCTATTATTGTTACTGTTTTTGGCATATTGAATATGTCATGGGTAGCTTGCCAGGCTCTGCCATGTGGGTGGGATATACTTGGAAGTAGGTAGGCTCTCAGTTCTTGCATTTACTGATGAACTGCGTGGCTGCAAAGTGGCTTAAAATAGGCTTCGCTACAGGATGGGGCTCTGAGATCAGCTTTCCTCTTGAGTGGAGCTCTGACGAGCTGTGGAGTCTGGATGTTGGAAATGGCTGCCATCATGGTGCAGGGGGGTTCCTCTGGCTTCTTCTGAGGCTCTGTTGGGATGGTGAGTCAGGGCCAGAACCCACCCTCCCTCCCGAGCACCTCATGATCAGCCGAGCACAGGGAGAGCCAGTAGCAGCTCTGCACAGTATATATGTCTTTCTGGTTCAAAACATACCTGGGTTTAAAATAGGCTGTGCTATAGGGTGGGGCTCTGACAAGCTGGGCTTGAGATCAGCTTTCCTCTTGGGTGGAGTTCTGAGCTGGTATTTCTTTATACTAGCTCTTTCACTCTCTCCATTGTTTTGACATCACTTGATCACTTGATCACTTGAATCCGTTATTCATCAGTTTGCTCAAGCAGGTGCCAGTAACATTTCCATTGAACCCTATCACGTGCCAAAGTAGCACAATGGCACCTGGTTGATTCAGGAATATGAAGAGCCTCAAACTGTTCCTTCAGGGTCTTGACAAAGAAGTCTGACCATCTTGTAGGTGGGCGCCACGTGATCTTTTGACATCCCGTGGGATCCAGTCGGTAACGGCTCTAGTCCAGCAGTCGTCTCCAAATCACATTACATGTCTAGCCCATCTTATTTTAGATGCCCTGACAAACGAGACAGCATCCCTGATTCTGGAATAGTGAAGGAGGTTGGAGGTCGAGATTCCTTCTCTCACTTGAGTGAGATGTGATATTCCAAGCATAGCTCTTTCGATTCCTCTCTGGGAGACCCAAATATCATTCTCATCCCTACTTTGTAGGGCCCAGGTCTCTGAGGTGTATTTTAATGCAGGGAGAACAGTGGAGTCAGTTAAAGAGATGTGCCCCGAGCTGGAGGTTCTTTGTCTTTTTATTTTTTTGTCTTCTATTCTTCAATGCTTAATATCAGAGAAAGGGACTTATCCCTGGCATTATCATTTGTTTAGACCTGAAACAAGGTCTACACCTAGACACTGATTTGTTGATCTTTGTTGACATGGCCCTCCCTGAAGAATAGGATTACTTTTGAATATATAAGGGGACTGACTTGAGGTATGAGGATCTACTTTGGTGGGAGACTTGGGCCTCGTGCATGGTCTAAGTTCTGACCAAGAGCTAGATATTTGGGAAATCCCACTGTTTTGGATTGTAGCTGTGGGACGTTGTTTTAGTAAAAAGCCTTTTAAACTGCATTGGACTCCTGAGTTTTAATCCAGCTTCAGAGGTAGAAAGGAACTCATTTCCTGATATCGATGGGGGACCCCAGTGGATCCATGACACTGGATCTGTGGAGCAAGTTCACATATACAATGCCTAGCATGTACAAGCACAGAATTCAATCCCTCATACTACATGGTACCTCAAGCACCACCAGATATAACTATATTTGTTCCCAAGAATTTCTGGGCCTGGAGCAGCCCTATAAACTATATATGACAGAACTGTCAGTTCCTCTATGCCCAGATGCCCAGATGAAGAACATGGCTCTACATCCCCCGTACAACTTGGGTTGAGGTTTTTCATGTCTATTTTATCACCCTAACAAAATATTGGTCATTGAACTTGGAATTTATAACAGCAGATGCTAGAACACTTATAAAAAAAACTGATGGGGGAGCACACTGTGTGCAGTGTGGTGACTGTTCCCAGCAAGTGTTCAGTGGCCACTCCCAGTGGTGCATAGAGCATCATGTTACACTGAAGTTTCAACCCAGAGTTCCTGTACCTGTACTATTTCAAGCTATTTGAGTTACTTTCCTGGTCCACACCCTCTGCACTCCCCACCCCCTGCCAAATATTGAAAGTCTGGTGAGGTGACTTAGATAGTAAATCAGACCCAAGCAAGCATGTGCAAAGCCCTAAGTGCCATTCTAGGCACGGCATGCATCCACTGACCTCCACACTGCTGGGTCGTACTTCAATGACCTACAAGCATTATAGTTTCTCACAGTTCTACATTCACGGGTCTGGTATTATCAAGTGTGGCCCCAGGCAACCCCCAGAACCACTGGGAATAATACCCCTGAAAAATCACAAGTGCATCATTGAAAGTCAATTTGTACATATTACATTACATTGCAAACTACAGGGATTGAAGAGTTAGTACAATGGGTAGGGTGCTTGCCTTGCACACAACTGTCCTCAGTTTGACCTTTGGTATCCTATACGGTGCCTGAGGCCTGCCAGGAGTCATTGCTGAGTGTAGAGTGAAGAGTTACCTGTGAACTCTGTCAGATGTGGCTCAGGAACAAACCAACGCAATTTTTTATGAATTCCCCCACTATCACTGTCTTCCCGTTCATCATCGATTTGCTCGAGCGGGCATCAGTAACATCTCCATATGTCCTGTCTCATGCAAGTAGAGCCCAAGGGTACCTGCTTGCTCTAGGAACATAAAGAGCCTCAAACCATTCTATCAGGTCATGGGAATGAGGTCTATAATTGTTACTGGTATCTGGGCATATCAAATACGACATAGGTAGCTTGCCAGGCTCTGCCGTGGGATAGCATACTCTTGTAGTCACCTCAAAATGCAGCATTTATTGATAAACCGTGAGCTAGGCTGTGATAGGCTGGTCTGCTGGGTGGAGTTCTGAAGAGGGGGAAGCCCGATGTGGAAAAATGGAGGTCCCCATGGAGTGGGGGTCGTCTGGCTTGTTGTGAGGCTCTACTGGGGTGGTGGGCCAGGGCTAGAACCTGCCATCCCTCCCGGCGCCTCGTGAGCGGCTGGGCACAGTGAGAGCCAGTAACAGCTCTGGCCCATGTCTCTCTCTCTGGATCAGCATACCTGGGCCGATTAAAAGACTGCAGCATGGGGCC
>JAJIBD010031393.1:0-13217 GCA_021461705.1 Cryptotis parvus
AAGCTCTTAGAAAACTTTAGAACAAAAATGGGACAGGAGAGCCATACACATGAACTGCTACTGTGTACATGCTGCTCTTGACACATTATGAGAATCTGAAGGGTTGGTAAAGTAAAGAAATTCAACCACCAGCAACATGGAGACACTTTATTTCTACTAACCAGCTGTCCACAAGGTGGCTTTCCACAAAGTCATCACCATAGGAATGCTTTCTACATTCCTATTTTTCTCTAATATACTGCCCACTGGTGGCTTTACTCACCAATCAAACTTTTGACACAGATGATGCTTCAGCGGTTCTGAGCTGCGGGAACAATTCAGCTGCATTGAGTCTATTTATTGGGAGACGGTCTAACCACGCTCAGAGCTGCTGACTTGGGGATGGCCGCTGCAAGCCGACCACTACTCAGGGAGGAAGGTCCTAAGGACTAGAACTATAACCACAGAAGCGGGCCAGGAAAAATTTTGCCTTCACTCAGCCAACCCAGGTTCCATCCCGGCATCCCATATGGTCCCCTGAGCACCACCCAGGGGAAGTATTTCTGAGTGCAGGGAGACAGAAGCCAACCTGAACATGCCAGATTGTAAAGCCAACAAAGCAAAAAAAAAAAGAAAAAGAAAAAAGAAAATATGAAAAAGTTAGCTGTTGAGGAAGTTGAAACCCCAATCATGAGAACAGCTTTTTAAAGAAATTACCATATCTACAGGGCTTCCAGGTATAAAAAAAGAAAAAATATAGTCCTTGTGAGAGGAAAATAAACCCTTCAGTGGAGGGAGAAGACAGCGGGGATGAATTCATGGTGACACCAGATCCCTGAAAAGTGACAAAGGAATTTTATTTTTATGCAAAAGCAAAGAAAGTGGTCTCCGAGGCATTTCTTTGTGCCTTTAAATGGTAGAGCCATGTTGCCAAGTGAGCTGGGGAGTGGCGTTTAAAGGCTTGCCGGGAAATGCTGCTGTCCCTGTGCGGGTGCTGCATGAAGCTTTACTGTTTGTTTATTGGTTTGGTTTAAAAGGCACCAGATGTTTGAAAACCTCAGGCCACAATATAATCAAAATGACATGCGTAAAATATGCAGATAACAAACCCACATCAAACACTAATTTTTTCTTAGAGGTGAACCCATTCTGGCCACCCAAACCCCAGATGCCCACCCCTGCCCTTTTAGTTTACCACAAAAAAAAAAAAAAAACTTTTATTCTCTACTGCCTCATTTGTTGGTTTTTTTACTCTTGAAAGTATTTTTTTCTAAGAGATGAGAATTCAAATCTTTTCAACTGGAAGGACTTTGCCACACCAGATCTCTCCTGGTTCAACAGAAACTTGGTTTGCTGTAACACTATCTGTGTTCTTTTCATTTCTTTCTGTTTTACTTAGTTGTCTTAAAAAAGCCATTAGGTACTATCAGTGCCAGAGAATCTCTTCCATGGGTTATAGCTAGTAGAGAAAAGCTTATTTTTTGCTAGAAAGGGTGCAAAGGGTAGGTGGTTGGTGAAGAAAGTAGACAATGGCCAATGTTAGGTCAGAGGGTGAGAGAACTTACTTGCTGCATGCGCCCCAGGCTCAATTCTGCCTGGTAGGACTGGTTCCCCCAAGCATTGCTGAGTGACCTCCAAACACTGCCTGCCATCATCAAAACCAAAGCAAAAATTAGAGCGTATGAAATTTTAAACATTTAAATTCTCAGTGTCTGCAACTTCATATGGCTTTATCTGGGTGGTGCAGCCCCCAAGCTATGCAGTCGCCAAGTAGATAATGCTGGAGAGTTCCCCGACAGATGTTCTTGAACTTTCCAGTAACCCTGTTCAATGGGGAAAAGTCCGTGGTCCTCACCACCTTGAGCATGAAGGTGGAGGCAAAGGCTCTTCTTAGGCACTGTTTCGCTGTGGCGGGAGCCGTAACGTTGATGGCCACCTAATGATGACAGCGATATGCTTGGAAGATTAAAAAATGAAACTATTACTTCACCAGCAGTAAAGACTTAAGCCTTGAAAAAAACGAAAATGGATTGAAGTAATAAAGATTTATAAGTGTCGAAATTGAATGGATTTTCCATTTTTTTATTTGTTTCTTTTTACTTTTGTTTTTATTTTTTATTGAATCACAATGATATATACAATTACTCAAGTTGTTCATGATTGGGTTCCAGTCATACAGTGTTCCATAACCCATCCCTTCATCAGTGCACATTTCACGCCACCAATTTCTCCAGTTTCCTCCACCCCACCCCTGTGAAAATACTGTGGCAGACATTTTCCCTTGCCCCCTACTCTGAGGAGTGAGGAGCTGGTCAGTGCGGACGGGAAGTGAAGGTGTTGAAAGTTGGTAACAGTATATATATCGACACCTTTCAGTATCTGTATTGCAAACTATAAGGCCCAAAAGGGGGGCAGAGAGGAGAGACAGAACGACAGACAGACAGACAGACAGAGGAAGAGAGAAAGTGCTGCTTTAGGCCAGCTAGGGGGAGGAGTGTGGAAGGAGGAGGCTAGAGACGTGAGTGATTGGAAATCTGTCAACGCTGAATGAAAGGATGGAATTCTTAAGCATAATGTAACTAGAGCAATCATCGAGACAACTTTGTAACTGTGCATCTCACGGTGAGTAAATATTTAAAAAACAAGAGGAAAGCTAACTAAATAAACAAATAAAAAAATAGGGGCCAGATAGATAGTACAGGAGATAAGGCACTTAACTTGTGCATCATTCCCTGCATAATCCTCAGTACCACATCTAGTCCCTGAAACCTGATAGGGAGTGATCCCTAAGTAAGGTTGCCAGGAGCCGAAGCCACCAATGCTTCCAGTTATAGCCCAAAAGCCAGAAATAATAATAAATGGATAAATAAATATAAAGTAAGCAGGGCTGGAGAGATGGCACAGGGGTTAAAAGCATATGCCTTACGCGTAGCCGGTAGCCCCTGTTCAATCCCAGCACTGCATGGGCCCTGAATACAGCCAGATGTGACTCAACCTTCCGCTTAATCATTTTTATTGAGGAACTGAAATTTATAATACTTTAGTTCATTTTTTCATGCATATATCACACCAATACTACTCCCATTACCAGAGAGTCATCTTGCCTCCCCCCCAAATTAAAAAAATGTTCAGAAGTTCCCTGGACACCTCAAATTCAGCAATCGCCAAAATCAAAGTAGGGGCTGGAGCAATAGCACACTGGTAGGACATGTCCTGCCTTGCCGCCTAGCCGATCTAAGTTTGATTCCTAGCATCCCATATGGTCCCCGAGCTCCACCAGGAGTAATTCCTGAGCAAAGAGCCAGGGGTAATCCCTGAATGTCACCAGGTGTGACCTAAAAAGCAAAGATGATAGATAGATAGATGATAGATAGATAGATAGATAGATAGATAGATAGATAGATAGATAGATAGAGGGATAGATAGAGGATAGATAGATAGATAGATAGATAGATAGATAGATAGATAGATAGATAGATAGATAGATAGATAGATAGAATGCAAATAAAAAATCAAAGTAGAAAATTCCTGAAGTTATTATGTAGATGAGATAAAGAGTAAAAGTCACTAAGTCTCCAAAAACTGTATTTTTGACAGCACAAAAATAATTCTGCAACTTATGTTGGAATGATATATTCTAGAAGGTAAATGATATGTATTTATGGTACTTGGTTTATATGTATTGGGGGAAGCATTTCAGAGTCTATCTGAACAGGTTTGAATTCCTGCCAAAGGTCACTGAAAGAGATTAAATAAAGCACTTGGAAAAGTTGACAAGTCATCATTCCCATAGACTTTTGTCCTGGGTATTTAATTTTTAGTGGGGTTTTGCTTTATTGACCCCTTTTTTCTTTTGTTGGTGACACCCATCGATACTCAGGGGTTACTCCTGGCTCTGCTCTCAGGAATTACTCCTGACAGTACTTGGGGGACAATATAGGCTGCCGGGGATTGAACTCAGGTCGACTGCAAACAAGGCAAATACCTACGTACTGTACATAACTCTGGCCCTGGATAAACACTTTTAAAAACATATTTATTGAGCTAGAAAGTTAGTGCAACAGGTCAGTTTCTTGCTTTGCATGCCAGGCAACTCTGTTCAATCCCTGGCACTGTTTAAGGTCCCTGAGCCCAGGCAGGAGTGATCCTACATGCAGAGCCAGGAGTAAGCTCCTCAGCACTGCTGGGTGTAGCCCCCAATCAAAATAATAACGAAGAAAAGGTTCATACTATTTTTGCTACCGAGATGGAGGAAACTTATACTATGTAATGATCCTGGACATAACTTTTTTTTAAAAAAAGAAAAATCACAGCACTCTTCATATCTAACTTTATTCTCCACTGAAAAAAAATTTTTGGTGTCTTCTTTTGCAGTGCTTGGGGGAACATATGCTCAGCTGGTAACTGAGCTAGGTGAAAATGTTTTTTTTAAGGGAAAAATATAGCCCCAACACCAAGAAAGTGTTTCATTGTTGCAATTTTCTGAATCCAACAAATGAGTTCTCAAAATAAAATAGTTTCAGGACCAACTGGAATCTTGAAATCCCTCATCCATTTTCACCAGTCTATGGCCAGTCTGGTAACTGAGTATGTTTGTGAAGTAAATGGTCCCCCTTCCCAAAGATAGCTTCATCTTAGACTCCGGAACCCTTGAATGTGAATTCATATTAGTCATTTTCAACCTTTTTTGCACCTGTGACTTGCACCAGTCCTGCATATTGGATGATGGGTCACATTAAGACCAAGGTGGTAGACCAGTAATTTTTTAGTTCTTATACACCTACAGATCAGCCTTTGTCCAATGGGCTGGTCAGAAGACCCACTTACTCACTACCATGTATGTCAAGAGAGTCTTTGCAGATGTGATTAGTTAAAGATTTTGATATGGAGATAGCATCCTGGATTATCTGGGTGGACCTAAAAAAAGTAGTAAAGGTTCTTATACAGGAAGCAGGAAATCCAAATGAGCAGTGGCAGCGGAAGCAAGAGGTCAAAATTAGGCAAGAGGGCATGATTCAAAAAGAAGTGCCTGTGGACACTGAAAATAGTAGATCCTTCTCCAAAGTTCTCCAGAAATCCCTACTAATACATTGATATGAGAATTCAGACTGCCAGTACTATCATGAAAATAACTTTTTATTTTAAGCATTGTGTATGTGGTAATTTATTATAGTAACAATAGAAAACTAATATGTCAGTGGCTGGTGATGCTCTGAGTTATCTGAATGATTTTTTTAAATTGAATCACCAGGGGCCGGGCGATAGCCCAGCGGGTAGGGGCTTTGCCTTGCACCAGCCGGCCATGCTGGCCCCAGGTTCGATCCCGGCATCCCATATGGTCCCCCCAAGCACCGCCAGGAGTAATTCCTGAGTGCAGAGCCGGGAGAAACCCCTGAGCATTGCCGGTGTGACCCAAAAATAAAAAATAAAAATAAATTGAATCACCATGACATGCAGTTACAAGGCTGTTCATGATCCGGGTTTCAGTCATGCAATGCTCTGATTACCATCCCTCCACCAGTGCACATTTCCCAGATTGTCTCCCCTTTTTTTCTTTTTTTTTTTACTTTTTTGGGTCACACCTGGCAATACTCAGGGGTTACTCTTAGCATTCTTAGTATACTCTTAGTATTCTTAGCTCAGGAATTTACTCCTGGTGTTGCTCGAGGGGGACCATATGGGATGCCCGGGGATCAAACTCGGTCGCGCGGTCAAGGCAAACCCCCCTACCCGCTGTGCTATCGCCCCAGCCACCCCCCCTCCTCACCTCCCAACCTACCTCTATGACAGGCATTTTCCTTCTTTCTCCATCTCTCTCCCTTTGGGCATTGTTTTGCAGTACAGATACTGAAAGGTTATCATGTTTGTTCCTTCCTCCTTTCAGCACTCAGTTCTTGTCCAGAGTGATCATATCCAAATAGCTTTTGTCATTGAGTGGTCCCTTCCGTATCCAAATGTCTTTTTCCCCAAGTATTTGAAGCAGCCTTCCACTGTAGACTTCCAACCAAGTATTGATTCCTGCCCTGTTTCTACTGTCCTTGAGTATTGGTTTCTATTGTTTTCATTATTATTTTATTATAGCATCATGAGATAGACTATTACAAAGCTGTTCACGATTGGTTTTCAGTCACACAGTATTCCAGCACCCATCCCCCCACCAGTGCATGTTTCCCAACCAGTTTCCCTCCCTCCGCCCCAGCCTGCCTCTATGGAAGTCACTTTTCTTCTCTCTCTCTCTCTCTCTCTCTCTCTCTCTCTCCTCTCTCTCTTCTCTCTTGCAATGGTTTTCAGTACATATACTGAGGGGTTATCATGTATATTCCTTTACCTACTTTCAATACTCAGTTCTACTCTAGCGTTACCATTTCCAACTATTATTAGAAAACTGGCCCCTTCTCTTATCTTATCTAACCTCTGTTCCTCATAACTTGTGGTAGAGTCTAACCATTGACAAGTCCTCCTGGCCCCACTTTTCCCTGGCCTTGGATATTAGTCTCAATTATTTTTTCATATCCCACAAATGAATGCAGTCATTCTATATCTATCCTCCTTCTGATTCCTTTAACTCGGCATGATACTCTCTATGTCCGTCCATGGAGGCAGGAAATAAAAAAAAAACTGTAGCAGTGGAAGGAAGAGGTCAAAATTATGCATGCATGCAAGTTTCATAACTTCATTTTTCCTAACAGCTACATAATATTTCATTGTGTAATTGTACCATAGTTTTTTTTATCCAGTCATCTGTTCTATTGCACTCAGTTGTTACCAGATTCTGGCTATTGTGAGTGGTGCTGCAATGAACATAGAAGTGCAGATGGTGTTTCTGCTGTGTGTTTTTGGGCCCCCAGGGTATATTCCCAGGAATGGTATCATATTGATTTGCTTTTTTTTTACATGCCACAAATGGGTGCAATAATCCTATGTCTGTCCCTCGTCTTATGACTCCTTTCACTCAGCATGATACTGTCCATGTCCACCCATTTATAAGCGAATTTCTTGACCACATTTTTCCTAACAGCTGCACAGTATTCTATTTCGTAGATGTGCCTTAGTTTCTGTCACCAGTCGTCTGTTCTCAGGCACTTGGGTTATTTCAGATTCTCGCTATTGTGAATAATTGCTGCAATACACATAGAAGTGCAGATGCATTTCTGCTGGGAATACACCAAGCTGTATTCCCAGGAGTGGTATTGCTGGGTCAAATAGGAACCCAAGTTTTAGCTTTTTGAGGAATGCCCATATTGTTCTTCAAAAAGGTTGGACGAAGTCAGCATTCCCACCAACAATGAAGGAGAGTTTCCTTTTTTTTCCCCCATCCACACCTGTACTGGTTGTCTTGCTCTTTTGGATGTGTGCCAGCCTCTGTGGTGTAGATGATATCTCATTGTTATTTTGATTTGCATCTCCTGATGATTACCAATGTAGAGCATTTTTTACATATTTCATTTTTTCTATTTCTTCTTTTTAGGAATTTTCTGTTAATTTCTTCTCCCTGTTTTTTGACTGGGCTGGATTTTTTTTTTTGTGAAGTTCTACCAGTGCTTTATATATCTTGGATATTAACCCTTTATCAGATGGGTATTGGGTAAGTAATTTTCCCAATCTGTGGGCTGTCTTTGTACTTGTCACTGTTTCTTTTGAAGTGAAGAAGCTTCTTAGTTTAATGCAGTCCCATTTGTTTGTACATTTTTCCTTCTTTAAAAAATGTATTTTATTGAGTCACCATGTCATACAGCTGGAAGGCTGTTCATGATCAGATTTCAGTCACGCACTGTTCCAACACCCATCCCTCCACCAGTGCACCTTTCCACCAGCAATCTACTCCTTTTGCCCTCCCTGTCACTCCACCCCTCCCACCTCCCAGTCTGTCTCTATGGTAGGCACTTTCCTTCTCTCTCTCTCTCTCTCTCTCTCTCTCTGTCTCTCCCATTGGGCATTATGGTGTTTGAAGAATTCACTTGTATCACTTGTTTTCCGTTGTTCATCGATTTGCTTGAGCAGGCAACAGTAACACCTCCATGGGTCCTGTTGCAAGCAAAGTGTAGCCCAAGGGCATCTGCTCACTCCAGGAACTCTAAGAGCCTCAAACCATTCCTTCAGGTCATGGGAGTGAGGTAAAAAAAAATCAAATACCAAAAAATTACATTTGAAGAATCATTTTTTTCAAATTAGTGGGACCAAGCCAGAACAGAAAGCTAGAAAGGAAGAAGTCACACTCCACTGTTCCGTTATAACACTGGCAAAAATGGCACAAACTACAACTTGTTTGCAAACTTACAGGATACTGGTTTTTGTGAGTTTATGGGATCCTGTTTTAGTCCAGGTTCTCCAGGAAAGAGAACCATTAAAGCATGAGGAAAAGAGAATTTATTTTTAGAAATGGGCTCATGGGATTGGCAAAAATTATATATATAAAAAAAAAAAAACAGAAAACGGATGAAGAAAGTTGGCAAGCTGGAGCCTCCAAAAGGGGGAAAGAGTTGCAATTCAACCAAAAAGGCAGTCTGCAAGAAGGCCAAGGAGACCAGATGCTGATGACGCCTGATGTCTGCTTGCAGGAGAAGACCCTCTCTTGCTCAGGGGCTTAATAATGCCTTTTGCTTTTCTCAGGATTTCAACTGATTCAATGAGATTCACCCACATTACGGGGAAGGTGATCTGTTTTTATAGGCCTACCACTTAAGTGATTGTCTCATCCAAAATTAGCCTTTCAGAAACATTCAGCATAAAATCTGAGCAAATACCTGTGGCAACAATGCAATCACATTGACAAATTCTAGATTACATGAAACCCATGAAATTATGGTGTGTTTCTTCCCATGACTACATCCATTAAGATGTATTTCTTTCATACCAGCTCTTTCACTCTCTCCAGTGTTTTGACATAAGAGATAATCTCAGACAAATGGACTCATCCCTGACATTATCATTTCTTTTAGACCGAAACAAGGTCTACAACTTGTATCACTTGCACCACTTGTCTTCCCTTTGTTCATTGATTTGCTCAAGAGGGCGCCAGTAATGTCTCCATTCATCCCTGTTGTGTACTAGTGTAGCCCATGGGTATCTGCTCACTCCAGGAACATGAAGAGCCTCAAACCATTACGTTCAGGTCATGGGAATGAGGTCTAGTGTTGTTACTGTTTTTGGCTATATTGAATATGTCATGGGTAGCTTGCCAGGCTCTGCCATGTGGGTGGGATATACTTGGAAGTAGGTAGGCTCTCAGTTCTTGCATTTACTGATGAACTGCGTGGCTGCAAAAGTGGCTTAAAATAGGCTTCGCTACAGGATGGGGCTCTGAGATCAGCTTTCCTCTTGGAGGTGGAGCTCTGACGAGCTGTAGAGTCTGGATGTTGGAAATGGCTGCCATCATGGTGCAGGGGGTTCCCTCTGGCTTCTTCTGAGGCTCTGTTGGGATGGTGAGTCAGGGCCAGAACCCACCCTCCCTCCCGAGCACCTCATGATCCAGCCGAGCACAGGGGAGCCAGTAGCAGCTCTGCACAGTATATATGTCTTTCTGGTTCAAACATACCTGGGTTTAAAATAGGCTGTGCTATAGGGTGGGGCTCTGACAAGCTGGGCTTGAGATCAGCTTTCCTCTTAAGGTGGAGTTCTGAGCTGGTATTTCTTTTTATACTAGCTCTTACACTCTCCATTGTTTTGACATCACTTGATCACTTGATCACTTGATCCGTTATTCATCAGTTTGCTCCAAGCAGGTGCCAGCCAACATTTCCATTGAACCTATCACGTGCCAAGTAGCACAATGGCACCTGGTTGATTCAGGAATATGAAGAGCCTCAAACTGTTCCTTCAGGGTCTTGACAAAGAAGTCTGACGCATCTTGTAGGTGGCGGCCACGTGATCTTTTTGACATCCCGTGGGATCCAGTCGGTACTTGGCTCTAGTCCAGCAGTCGGTCTCCAAATCACATTACATGTCTAGCCCATCTTATTTTTAGATGCCCTGACAAACGAGACAGCATCCCTGATTCTGGAATAGTGAAGGAGGTTGGAGTCGAGATTCCTTCTCTCACTTGGTGAGATGTGATATTCAAGCATAGCTCTTTCGATTCCTCTCTGGGAGACCCAAATATCATTCTCATCCCTACTTTTTTGGGCCCAGGTCTCTGAAGGTGTATTTTAATGCAGGGAGAACAGTGGAGTCAGTTAAAGAGATGTGCCCTGAGCTGGAGGTTCTTTGTCTTTTTTTTTTTTGTCTTCTATTCTTCAATGCTTAATATCAGAGAAAGGGACTTATCCCTGGCATTATCATTTGTTTAGACCTGAAACAAGGTCTACACCTAGACACTGATTTGTTGATCTTTGTTGACATGGCCCTCCCTGAAGAATAGGATTACTTTTGAATATATAAGGGGACTGACTTGAGGTATGAGGATCTACTTTGGTGGGAGACTTGGGCTCTCGTGCATGGTCTAAGTTCTGACCAAGAGCTAGATATTTGGGAAATCCCACTGTTTTGGATTGTAGCTGTGGACGTTGTTTTAGTAAAAGCCTTTTAAACTGCATTGGACTCCTGAGTTTTAATCCAGCTTCAGAGGTAGAAAGGAACTCATTTCCTGATATCGATGGGGACCCCAGTGGATCCATGACACTGGATCTGTGGAGCAAGTTCACATATACAATGCCTAGCATGTACAAGCACAGAATTCAATCCCTCATACTACATGGTACCTCAAGCACCACCAGATATAACTATATTTGTTCCCAAGAATTTCTGGGCCTGAGCAGCCCTATAAACTATATATGACAGAACTGTCCAGTTCCTCTATGCCCAGATGCCCAGATGAAGAACATGGCTCTACATCCCCCGTACAACTTGGGTTGAGGGGTTTTTCATGTCTATTTTATCACCCTAACAAAATATTGGTCATTGAACTTGGAATTTATAACAGCAGATGCTAGAACACTTATAAAAAAACTGATGGGGAGCACACTGTGTGCAGTGTGGTGACTGTTCCCAACAAGTGTTCAGTGGCCACTCCCAGTGGTGCATAGAGCATCATGTTACACTGAAGTTTCAACCCAGAGTTCCTGTACCTGTACTATTTCAAGCTATTTGAGTTACTTTCCTGGTCCACACCCTCTGCACTCCCCCACCCCCTGCCAAATATTGAAAGTCTGGTGAGGTGACTTAGATAGTAAATCAGACCCAAGCAAGCATGTGCAAAGCCCTAAGTGCCATTCTAGGCACGGCATGCATCCACTGACCTCCACACTGCTGGGTCGTGCTTCAATGACCTACAAGCATTATAGTTTCTCACAGTTCTACATTCACGGGTCTGGTATTATCAAGTGTGGCCCCAGGCAACCCCCAGAACCACTGGGAATAATACCCCTGAAAAATCACAAGTGCATCATTGAAAGTCAATTTGTACATATTACATTACATTGCAAACTACAGGGATTGAAGAGTTAGTACAATGGGTAGGGTGCTTGCCTTGCACACAACTGTCCTCAGTTTGACCTTTGGTATCTCTATACGGTGCCTGAGGCCTGCCAGGAGTCATTGCTGAGTGTAGAGTGAAGAGTTACCTGTGAACTCTGTCAGATGTGGCTCAGGAACAAACCAACGCAATTTTTTTATGAATTCCCCACTATCACTGTCTTCCGTTCATCATCGATTTGCTCGGGCGGGCATCAGTAACATCTCCATATGTCCTGTCTCATGCAAGTAGAGCCCAAGGGTACCTGCTTGCTCTAGGAACATAAAGAGCCTCAAACCATTCTATCAGGTCATGGGAATGAGGTCTATAATTGTTACTGGTATCTGGCATATCAAATACGACATAGGTAGCTTGCCAGGCTCTGCCGTGTGGATAGCATACTCTTGTAGTCACCTCAAAATGCAGCATTTATTGATAAACCGCGGAGCTAGGCTGTGATAGGCTGGTCTGCTGGGTGGAGTTCTGAAGAGGGAAGTTCGGATGTGGAAAATGGAGGTCCTCATGGAGTGGGGGTCGTCTGGCTTGTTGTGAGGCTCTACTGGGGTGGTGGGCCAGGGCTAGAACCTGCCATCCCCTCCCGGGCGCCTCGTGAGCGGCTGGGCACAGTGAGAGCCAGTAACAGCTCTGGCCCATGTCTCTCTCTGGATCCAGCATACCTGGGCGGATTAAAAAGACTGCAGCATGGGGCCGGAGTGATAGCCCAGTGGGTAGGGCTTTTTACCTTGCCGCCGCCCGGCCTGTGCCGGCCGGGTTCGATCCCCAGCATCCGCATGTCCCCGAACAACACCAGAAGTAATTCCTGAGTGCAGAGCCAGGAGTAACCCCTGAGCATTGCTGGGTGTGACCCAAAAAACAAAACAAAACAAACAAAAAAAAATGACTGCAGCAGGGTGGATCTCGATGGGCCGGGCTGTGATAGGCTGGTCTGCTGTGTGGAGTAATTCCCCCCACTGCAAAGATTTTTTTTGCATGGCTTTGTCCCGTGCCCATGGAAACAAGTCAAATATCAGTAAAAAAGGGAAGATGACAACAGCCACTTTCATCTTCCAACAAGTTACAGTAGCATACTGAGTTAGGCAAGGTTCCTGTCTTACTACTTTCATTGGATATTAACAGGGAGTTTTTACTAACTAAGGTTTGTTGAATTCACTAAGACAGTCTCACTGTTTAACCACTCAAAAATTATTCAACCACAGACATGTCACTATATGGTGATGTCACTACAGTACCAAATCGAACTCTAAGATGCTCTGTAGATGGGGTCTCAGTACAAGGAAAGCATTCTCCCAGGAACACACTGGAACCTCCCATGGCCCTTCAGAAGACACTGACCTCTTTGAAAGTAGGACTGCAGGATCCACTGAACTGTAAGGCAACTTCCAGTTGCATTCTTCTGAATTCTCTTTCTCAAGAAAGAATAAATAAAAGAATCATCTGAAATAGAATCTGTCACATACCGATCCTATGAGGTAACAATTTTGCAGACGCATTAGGAAGAGGGAAAGCAGATAATCTCAGCCTCTTTTAACATGATTTATTGGCTACTTGAGACTCAAAAAGCTGTGGAAAATTTTCCTCTTTTATAAATATACATTAAAATATATAGATCTGTTGGACCCTTAAACTGAAAATAATGGTGAAATCCCAGGATCTGGACTGGTGCTAGTATATGAAAGGCGTTTCTGGTTTCTTGCAGCACCAGCCAGGTCAGATACCATCAGTCTCTAAGTCAATGCACAGACAGTTTTTATTTCAAGAGGTTATTTTT